>JARGYO010004357.1:0-28496 GCA_029206835.1 Rana muscosa | reverse complement strand
CGACACCCCACACTAAGCCACGGGGCCCCCCATCAGACCACAACACCCCACACTGAGCCACGGGACCCCCCATCACACCACGACACCCCACACTGAGCCAAGGGACCCCCACACTGAGCCACAGGGCCCCCATCAGACCACGACACCCCACACTGAGCCACGGGGCCCCCCATCAGACCACGACACCCCACACTGAGCCACGGGACCCCCCATCACACCACGACACCCCACACTGAGCCAAGGGACCCCCACACTGAGCCACAGGGCCCCCATCAGACCACGACACCCCACACTGAGCCACGGGGCCCCCCATCAGACCACGACACCCCACACTGAGCCACGGGGCCCCCCATCAGACCACGACACCCCACACTGAGCCACGGGGCCCCCCATCACACCACGACACCCCACACTGAGCCAAGGGACCCCCACACTGAGCCACAGGGCCCCCATCAGACCACGACACCCCACACTGAGCCACGGGGCCCCCCATCAGACCACGACACCCCACACTGAGCCACGGGGCCCCCATCAGACCACGACACCCCACACTGAGCCACGGGACCCCCACACTGAGCCACAGGGCCCCCATCAGACCACGACAACCCACACTGAGCCACGGGGCCCCTATCAGACCACGACACCCCACACTGAGCCACGGGGCCCCCATCAGACCACGACACCCCACACTGAGCCACGGGGCCCCCCATCAGACCACGACACCCCACACTGAGCCACGGGGCCCCCCATCAGACCACGACACCCCACACTGAGCCACAACACCCCCATCACACCACGACACCCCACACTGAGCCAAGGGACCCCCACACTGAGCCACAGGGCCCCCATCAGACCACGACACCCCACACTGAGCCACGGGGCCCCCATCAGACCACGACACCCCACACTGAGCCACGGGGCCCCCCATCAGACCACGACACCCCACACTGAGCCACGGGGCCCCCCATCAGACCACGACACCCCACACTGAGCCACGGGGCCCCCCATCACACCACGACACCCCACACTGAGCCAAGGGACCCCCACACTGAGCCACAGGGCCCCCATCAGACCACGACAACCCACACTGAGCCACGGGGCCCCCATCAGACCACGACACCCCACACTGAGCCAAGGGACCCCCACACTGAGCCACAGGGCCCCCATCAGACCACGACACCCCACACTGAGCCACGGGGCCCCCCATCACACCACGACACCCCACACTGAGCCACGGGACCCCCACACTGAGCCACAGGGCCCCCATCAGACCACGACAACCCACACTGAGCCACGGGGCCCCCATCAGACCACGACACCCCACACTGAGCCACGGGGCCCCCATCAGACCACGACACCCCACACTGAGCCACGGGGCCCCCCATCAGACCACGACACCCCACACTGAGCCACGGGACCCCCACACTGAGCCACAGGGCCCCCATCAGACCACGACAACCCACACTGAGCCACGGGGCCCCCCATCAGACCACGACACCCCACACTGAGCCACGGGGCCCCCATCAGACCACGACACCCCACACTGAGCCACGGGGCCCCCCATCAGACCACGACAACCCACACTGAGCCACGGGGCCCCCATCAGACCACGACACCCCACACTGAGCCACGGGGCCCCCCATCAGACCACGACAACCCACACTGAGCCACGGGGCCCCCATCAGACCACGACACCCCACACTGAGCCACGGGGCCCCCCATCAGACCACGACACCCCACACTGAGCCACGGGGCCCCCCATCAGACCACGACACCCCACACTGAGCCACGGGACCCCCACACTGAGCCACAGGGCCCCCATCAGACCACGACACCCCACACTGAGCCACGGGGCCCCCATCAGACCACGACACCCCACACTGAGCCACGGGGCCCCCATCAGACCACGACACCCCACACTGAGCCACGGGGCCCCCATCAGACCACGACACCCCACACTGAGCCACAACACCCCCATCAGACCACGACACCCCACACTGAGCCACAGGACCCCCACACTGAGCCACGGGGCCCCCATCAGACCACGACACCCCACACTGAGCCATGGGACCCCCACTAAGTCATGGGACCCCACACTGAGCTGTGAGAGCCCCATCAGGCCATAGAACCACGCATGGGACCCCACACTAAGTCATGGGACCCCGCAGCGAGCAAAGAGCCCACACAGTACACACGGCGGTCACTCTGGTCCTCTTTATTCTAAATACAAAGAAACAATCTGAATCATTATAAATCTTTCCAGTCAGTGCGGTCAGAAGGGCCACAGTTGTAACTCCCGGCAACCAGATCCCCTCCCCCTCCTCTCCTCAATAACCGGCTCATCAGTCGCTTGTTGGGCTGAACGCCAAAATCAATGACATCACAACTCAGCAATGACATCACCGAAAAAAAGTGACACGAAGCTGGAGGATGAGCATGACAGCCAGAAGCCCAGAATACCTGCTAAATACACAAGGGTGGTCTGTATGGTCACCTCCCCGCCCCCAGCCTGCTGATTGGACAATGAAGGAGCAGCACATTGATGAGTCGTCTCTCTCTGCTCTGTCCTTCTGATAATCCAATCCAACCACTGTTCCCCATCCACCAATCCTATCCAACCACTGTTCTCCATCCACCAATCCAATCCAACCACTGTTCTCCATTCCCCATCCACCAATCCTATCCAACCACTGTTCTCCATCCACCAATCCAATCCAACCACTGTTCTCCATTCCCCATCCACCAATCCAATCCAACCACTGTTCTCCATCCACCAATCCAATCCAACCACTGTTCCCCATCCACCAATCCTATCCAACCACTGTTCTCCATCCACCAATCCAATCCAACCACTGTTCCCCATCCACCAATCCTATCCAACCACTGTTCTCCATCCACCAATCCAATCCAACCACTGTTCTCCATTCCCCATCCACCAATCCAATCCAACCACTGTTCTCCATCCACCAATCCAATCCAACCACTGTTCCCCATCCACCAATCCTATCCAACCACTGTTCTCCATCCACCAATCCAATCCAACCACTGTTCTCCATCCACCAATCCAATCCAACCACTGTTCTCCATTCCCCATCCACCAATCCAATCCAACCACTGTTCTCCATCCACCAATCCAATCCAACCACTGTTCCCCATCCACCAATCCTATCCAACCACTGTTCTCCATCCACCAATCCAATCCAACCACTGTTCCCCATCCACCAATCCTATCCAACCACTGTTCTCCATCCACCAATCCAATCCAACCACTGTTCTCCATTCCCCATCCACCAATCCAATCCAACCACTGTTCTCCATCCACCAATCCAATCCAACCACTGTTCCCCATCCACCAATCCTATCCAACCACTGTTCTCCATCCACCAATCCAATCCAACCACTGTTCTCCATCCACCAATCCAATCCAACCACTGTTCCCCATCCACCAATCCTATCCAACCACTGTTCTCCATCCACCAATCCAATCCAACCACTGTTCTCCATTCCCCATCCACCAATCCTATCCAACCACTGTTCTCCATTCCCCATCCACCAATCCAATCCAACCACTGTTCTCCATCCACCAATCCTATCCAACCACTGTTCTCCATTCCCCATCCACCAATCCTATCCAACCACTGTTCCCCATCCACCAATCCAATCCAACCACTGTTCTCCATCCACCAATCCAATCCAACCACTGTTCCCCATCCACCAATCCTATCCAACCACTGTTCTCCATTCCCCATCCACCAATCCAATCCAACCACTGTTCTCCATCCACCAATCCTATCCAACCACTGTTCTCCATTCCCCATCCACCAATCCAATCCAACCACTGTTCCCCATCCACCAATCCAATCCAACCACTGTTCTCCATCCACCAATCCTATCCAACCACTGTTCTCCATCCACCAATCCTATCCAACCACTGTTCTCCATCCACCAATCCAATCCAACCACTGTTCTCCATCCACCAATCCAATCCAACCACTGTTCTCCATCCACCCACTGTTCTCCATCCACCAATCCTATCCAACCACTGTTCCCCATCCACCAATCCAATCCAACCACTGTTCTCCATCCACCAATCCAATCCAACCACTGTTCTCCATCCACCAATCCTATCCAACCACTGTTCTCCATCCACCAATCCAATCCAACCACTGTTCCCCATCCACCAATCCTATCCAACCACTGTTCTCCATCCACCAATCCAATCCAACCACTGTTCTCCATCCACCAATCCTATCCAACCACTGTTCTCCATCCACCAATCCAATCCAACCACTGTTCCCCATCCACCAATCCTATCCAACCACTGTTCTCCATCCACCAATCCAATCCAACCACTGTTCTCCATTCCCCATCCACCAATCCTATCCAACCACTGTTCTCCATTCCCCATCCACCAATCCAATCCAACCACTGTTCTCCATCCACCAATCCTATCCAACCACTGTTCTCCATTCCCCATCCACCAATCCTATCCAACCACTGTTCCCCATCCACCAATCCAATCCAACCACTGTTCCCCATCCACCAATCCAATCCAACCACTGTTCTCCATCCACCAATCCAATCCAACCACTGTTCCCCATCCACCAATCCTATCCAACCACTGTTCTCCATTCCCCATCCACCAATCCAATCCAACCACTGTTCTCCATCCACCAATCCTATCCAACCACTGTTCTCCATTCCCCATCCACCAATCCAATCCAACCACTGTTCCCCATCCACCAATCCAATCCAACCACTGTTCTCCATCCACCAATCCTATCCAACCACTGTTCTCCATCCACCAATCCTATCCAACCACTGTTCTCCATCCACCAATCCAATCCAACCACTGTTCTCCATCCACCAATCCAATCCAACCACTGTTCTCCATCCACCCACTGTTCTCCATCCACCAATCCTATCCAACCACTGTTCCCCATCCACCAATCCAATCCAACCACTGTTCTCCATCCACCAATCCAATCCAACCACTGTTCTCCATCCACCAATCCAATCCAACCACTGTTCTCCATCCACCAATCCAATCCAACCACTGTTCTCCATCCACCAATCCTATCCAACCACTGTTCTCCATCCACCAATCCAATCCAACCACTGTTCTCCATTCCCCATCCACCAATCCAATCCAACCACTGTTCTCCATCCACCAATCCAATCCAACCACTGTTCTCCATCCACCAATCCAACCACTGTTCTCCATTCCCCATCCACCAATCCAATCCAACCACTGTTCTCCATTCCCCATCCACCAATCCAATCCAACCACTGTTCTCCATCCACCAATCCAATCCAACCACTGTTCTCCATTCCCCATCCACCAATCCAATCCAACCACTGTTCTCCATCCACCAATCCTATCCAACCACTGTTCTTCATCCACCAATCCAATCCAACCACTGTTCTCCATTCCCCATCCACCAATCCAATCCAACCACTGTTCTCCATCCACCAATCCAACCCAACCACCGTTCTCCATCCACCAATCCAATCCAACCACTGTTCTCCATCCACCAATCCAATCCAACCACTGTTCTCCATCCACCAATCCAATCCAACCACTGTTCTCCATCCACCAATCCAATCCAACCACTGTTCTCCATTCCCCATCCACCAATCCAATCCAACCACTGTTCTCCATTCCCCATCCACCAATCCAATCCAACCACTGTTCTCCATCCACCAATCCAATCCAACCACTGTTCTCCATTCCCCATCCACCAATCCAATCCAACCACTGTTCTCCATCCACCAATCCAACCCAACCACCGTTCTCCATCCACCAATCCAATCCAACCACTGTTCTCCATTCCCCATCCACCAATCCAATCCAACCACTGTTCTCCATCCACCAATCCTATCCAACCACTGTTCTCCATCCACCAATCCAATCCAACCACTGTTCTCCATTCCCCATCCACCAATCCAACCACTGTTCCCCATCCACCAATCCAATCCAGCCACTGTTCTCCATTCCCCATCCACCAATCCAATCCAACCACTGTTCTCCATCCACCAATCCAATCCAACCACTGTTCTCCATCCACCAATCCAATCCAACCACTGTTCTCCATTCCCCATCCACCAATCCAATCCAACCACTGTTCTCCATCCACCAATCCTATCCAACCACTGTTCTCCATCCACCAATCCAATCCAACCACTGTTCTCCATCCACCAATCCAATCCAACCACTGTTCTCCATCCACCAATCCTATCCAACCACTGTTCCCCATCCACCAATCCTATCCAACCACTGTTCTCCATCCACCAATCCAATCACTGTTCTCCATTCCCCATCCACCAATCCAATCCAACCACTGTTCTCCATCCACCAATCCTATCCAACCACTGTTCTCCATCCACCAATCCAATCCAACCACTGTTCTCCCTCCAACAATCCAATCCAACCACTGTTCTCCCTCCAACAATCCAATCCAACAACTGTTCTCCATCCACCAATCCAATCCAACCACCGTTCTCCATCCACCAATCCAATCCAACCACTGTTCTCCATTCCCCATCCACCAATCCAATCCAACCACTGTTCTCCCTCCAACAATCCAATCCAACCACTGTTCTCCATCCACCAATCCTATCCAACCACTGTTCTCCATCCACCAATCCAATCTAACCACTGTTCTCCATCCACCAATCCAATCCAACCACCGTTCTCCATCCACCAATCCAATCCAACCACTGTTCTCCATTCCCCATCCACCAATCCAATCCAACCACTGTTCTCCATCCACCAATCCAATCCAACCACTGTTCTCCATCCACCAATCCAATCCAACCACTGTTCTCCCTCCAACAATCCAATCCAACCACTGTTCTCCCTCCAACAATCCAATCCAACCACTGTTCTCCATCCACCAATCCAATCCAACCACCGTTCTCCATCCACCAATCCAATCCAACCACTGTTCTCCATTCCCCATCCACCAATCCAATCCAACCACTGTTCTCCCTCCAACAATCCAATCCAACCACTGTTCTCCATCCACCAATCCTATCCAACCACTGTTCTCCATCCACCAATCCAATCTAACCACTGTTCTCCATCCACCAATCCAATCCAACCACCGTTCTCCATCCACCAATCCTATCCAACCACTGTTCTCCATCCACCAATCCTATCCAATCCAACCACTGTTCTCCATTCCCCATCCACCAATCCAATCACTGTTCTCCATCCACCAATCCTATCCAACCACTGTTCTCCATCCACCAATCCTATCCAACCACTGTTCTCCATCCACCAATCCTATCCAACCACCGTTCTCCATCCACCAATCCTATCCAACCACCGTTCTCCATCCATCAATCCTATCCAACCACCGTTCTCCATCCACCAATCCTATCCAACCAATGTTCTCCATCCACCAATCCTATCCAACCAATGTTCTCTATCCACCAATCCTATCCAACCAATGTTCTCCATCCACCAATCCTATCCAACCACTGTTCTCCATCCACCAATCCTATCCAACCAATGTTCTCCATCCACCAATCCTATCCAACCAATGTTCTCCATCCACCAATCCTATCCAACCACTGTTCTCCATTCTCCATCCACCAATCCAATCCAACCACTGTTCTCCATCCACCAATCCTATCCAACCACCGTTCTCCATCCATCAATCCTATCCAACCACTGTTCTCCATCCACCAATCCTATCCAACCAATGTTCTCCATCCACTGTTCTCCATTCTCCATCCACCAATCCAATCCAACCACTGTTCTCCATCCACCAATCCTATCCAACCACTGTTCTCCATCCACCAATCCTATCCAACCACTGTTCTCCATCCACCAATCCAATCCAACCACTGTTCCCCATCCACCAATCCAATCCAACCACTGTTCCCCATTCTCCATCCACCAATACAATCCAACCACTGTTCTCCATTCTCCATCCACCAATCTTATCCAACCACTGTTCTCCATCCACCAATCCTATCCAACCAATGTTCTCCATCCACCAATCCTATCCAACCACTGTTCTCCATTCTCCATCCACCAATCCTATCCAACCACTGTTCTCCATTCCCCATCCACCAATCCAATCCAACCACTGTTCTCCATCCACCAATCCAATCCAACCACTGTTCTCCATCCACCAATCCAATCCAACCACTGTTCTCCATCCACCAATCCAATCCAACCACTGTTCTCCATCCACCAATTCAATCCAACCACTGTTCTCCATTCCCCATCTACCAATCCAACCACTGTTCTCCATCCACCAATCCAATCCAACCACTGTTCTCCATTCCCCATCTACCAATCCAACCACTGTTCTCCATCCACCAATCCTATCCAACCACTGTTCTCCATCCACCAATCCTATCCAACCAATGTTCTCAATCCACCAATCCTATCCAACCAATGTTCTCCATTCCCCATCCACCAATCCAATCCAACCACGGTTCTCCATCATCCAATCCAACCACTGTTCTCCATCCACCAATCCAATCCAACCACTGTTCCCCATCCACCAATCCAACCACTGTTCTCCATCCACCAATCCAATCCAACCACTGTTCTCCATCCACCAATCCAATCCAACCACTGTTCCCCATCCACCAATCCAACCACTGTTCTCCATCCGCCAATTCAATCTAACCACTGTTCTCCATCCACCAATCCAAACCAACCACTGTTCTCCATTCTCCATCCACCAATCCTATCCAACCACTGTTCTCCATTCCCCATCCACCAATCCAACCACTGTTCCCCTTCCACCAATCCAATCCAGCCACTGTTCTCCATTCCCCATCCACCAATCCAATCCAACCACTGTTCTCCATTCCCCATCCACCAATCCAATCCAGCCACTGTTCTCCATTCCCTATCCAACAATCCAATCCAACCACTGTTCTCCATTCCCCATCCACCAATCCAACCACTGTTCCCCATCCACCAATCCAATCCAACCACTGTTCTCCACCCACCAATCCAATCCAACCACTGTTCTCCATCCACCAATCCTATCCAACCACTGTTCTCCATTCCCTATCCAACAATCCAATCCAACCACTGTTCTCCATTCCCCATCCACCAATCCAACCACTGTTCCCCATCCACCAATCCTATCCAACCACTGTTCTCCATCCACCAATCCTATCCAACCACTGTTCTCCATCCACCAATCCAAACCAATCCAATCCAACCACTGTTCTCCATTCCCCACCCACCAATCCAATCCAACCACTGTTCTCCATTCCCCATCCACCAATCCTATCCAACCACTGTTCTCCATTCCCCATCCAACAATCCAATCCAACCACTGTTCTCCATTCCCCATCCACCAATCCAACCACTGTTCCCCATCCACCAATCAAATCCAACCACTGTTCTCCATTCCTCATCCACCAATCCTATCCAACCACTGTTCTCCATCCACCAATCCAATCCAACCACTGTTCTCCATCCACCAATCCAATCCAACCAATGTTCTCCATTCCCCATCCACCAATCCTATCCAAACACTGTTCTCCATTCCCCATGAACCAATCCTATCCAACCACTGTTCTCCATTCCCCATCCACCAATCCTATCCAACTACTGTTCTCCATTCCCCACCCACCAATCCTATCCAACCACTGTTCTCCATCCACCAATCAAATCCAACCACTGTTCTCCATTCCCCATCCACCAATCCTATCCAACCACTGTTCTCCATTCCCCATCCACCAATCCTATCCAACTACTGTTCTCCATTCCCCACCCACCAATCCAATCCAACCACTGTTCTCCATCCACCAATCCAATCCAACCACTGTTCTCCATTCCCCATCCACCAATCCTATCCAACCACTGTTCTCCATTCCCCATCCACCAATCCTATTCAACCACTGTTCTCCATTCCCCATCCACCAATCCTATCCAACCACTGTTCTCCATCCACCAATCCAATCCAACCACTGTTCTCCATTCTCCATCCACCAATCCTATCCAACTACTGTTCTCCATCCACCAATCCAATCCAACCACTGTTCTCCATTCCCCATCCACCAATCCAATCCAACCACTGTTCTCCATTCTTAATCCACCAATCCAATCCAACCACTGTTCTCCATTCTCCATCCACCAATCCAATCTAACCACTGTTCTCCATTTCCCATCCACCAATCCTATCCAACCACTGTTCTCCATTCTCCATCCACCAATCCTATCCAACCACTGTTCTCCATTCCCCATCCACCAATCCAATCCAACCACTGTTCTCCATTCTCCATCCACCAATCCAATCCAACCACTGTTCTCCATTCCCCATCCACCCATCCAATCCAACCACTGTTCTCCATGCACCAATCCAATCTAACCACTGTTCTCCATTCCCCATCCACCAATCCTATCCAACCACTGTTCTCCATCCACCAATCCAATCTAACCACTGTTCTCCATTCTCCATCCACCAATCCAATCCAAACACTGTTCTCCATCCACCAATCCAATCCAACCACTGTTCTCCATCCACCAATCCAATCCAACCACTGTTCTCCATCCACCAATCCAATCCAACCACTGTTCTCCATCCACCAATCCAATCCAACCACTGTTCTCCATCCACCAATCCAATCCAACCACTGTTCTCCATCCACCAATCCTATCCAACCACTGTTCTCCCTTCAACAATCCAATCCAACCACTGTTCTCCATCCACCAATCCAATCCAACCACTGTTCTCCATCCACCAATCCAATCCAACCACTGTTCTCCATCCACCAATCCAATCCAACCACTGTTCTCCATCCACCAATCTAATCCAACCACTGTTCTCCATCCACCAATCCAATCCAACCACTGTTCTCCATCCACCAATCCAATCCAACCACTGTTCTCCATCCACCAATCCAATCCAACCACTGTTCTCCATCCACCAATCCAATCCAACCACTGTTCTCCATCCACCAATCCAATCCAACCACTGTTCTCCATCCACCAATCCAATCCAACCACTGTTCTCCATCCACCAATCCAATCCAACCACTGTTCTCCATCCACCAATCCAATCCAACCACTGTTTGACTATGTAGTATCAAATAAGGCCACACCCCTCACATTCTAGAATTTAATACAACCACACCCCTTGCACCTCACCATCCAATAGAGCATCGGCATACGGAGCGCCAATTATGGGGATCTCAGGGGTGGTAATTCCCTATTTTCCCCTCAGCCGCTCTCATTGGTCGGACTCGGCTCTGATCTGAGTGAAGTGTGTGGGAACACTTCTGACTCTCCTGGTAAAATAAACGGATCTTTAATCCGCAGAAGCCGCGTCCTGCTGCCCCACCTGACAAACATCGGGGATTAATGGATGCCAGATACGGGAGGAAGGATAAACACTGGGCGCCAGGAGATTAGCCGAGAGTTTCCTGCCAAATCTGGACGGAATTTACCTTAAAGCTGCAGGTAGAACCTGCAGAATGTTCACACAGTGCCTGTCAGGACTGCAGCCTCCTGTTGTGTGATACCGTCCACCACAGAGAGGGCAGAGCTGGAACCTGGGAGCACACTGACCCATAATCCCAGGCTCAGATTCTGGGATGCTCAATATACTGACTGTGACTACAGTGAGGTCTGACGAGACCCAAACTGCTGGAGGGAATGAGGAAGTTGTACTGAGCCCAGCGCCACCTGCACTTCCCCCAATATATGGAGAACGGGTGATAGAAAGGGCCAGAAACCTCATGTCTATGGAGGGCAGCCAGAGAACGAGACACGTTTCCCAGATAGCACACTGGACAGGAAACAGGCCAAGCCTTCATCAGGGTCCTCAGATGACTTCTAATGAGGCCTGGAGGGAGAACGGCCATAAACAGCGATACCCATCATGGGACTTCCAGAGCCAAACTCTACTAGAATTCCTGCTGGGAGAGAAGTTACATGAATGTAGAAGAGAACACCGATCAGGTGGACACCAAACACGCCTCTACTACATCACGGCTCCCGCTACTACACAGGTTCCGCTTCTACATGGCTCCCGCTACTACACGGCTCCCGCTACTACATGGCTCCCGCTACTACACGGCTCCCGCAACTACACAGCTCCCGCTACTACACGGCTCCCGCTACTACACGGCTCCCGCAACTACACGGCTCCCGCAACTACACGGCTCCCTCTATTACACGGCTCCCGCTACTACACGGCTCCCGCAACTACACGGCTCCCGCTACTACACGGCTCCCGCTACTACACGGCTCCCGCTACTACACGGCTCCCGCAACTACACGGCTCCCGCAACTACACGGCTCCCGCAACTACACGGCTCCCGCAACTACACGGCTCCCGCAACTACACGGCTCCCGCTACTACACGGCTCCCGCTACTACACGGCTCCCGCTACTACACGGCTCCCGCAACTACACGGCTCCCGCTACTACACGGCTCCCGCTACTACACGGCTCCCGCTACTACACGGCTCCCGCTACTACACGGCTCCCGCAACTACACGGCTCCCGCAACTACACGGCTCCCGCTACTACACGGCTCCCGCAACTACACGGCTCCCGCAACTACACGGCTCCCGCTACTACACGGCTCCCGCAACTACACGGCTCCCGCTACTACACGGCTCCCGCTACTACACAGCTCCCTCTACTACACAGCTCCCGCTACTACACGGCTCCCGCTACTACACAGCTCCCTCTATTACATGTCTGTCAAATCGTAATTTCATTCTGTTCAATAATAACTTGTAAAATCTCATTAGATGGAAAACCAACAACAAGATAATTACACCCAACTCATCGCCACATCTGTGTATAGAAAATATGTCTCCAGGAAACTTCCTCTGCACAACAGATACCGAGAATTACACCCGACATACAGGACAGGAGAAGTAGTACTGTGCAGAGTCCATACATACAGAATAAGAACAGATACTGAGAATTACACCCGACATACAGGACAAGAGAAGTAGTACTGTGCAGAGTCCATACATACAGAATAAGAAGAGATACCGAGAATTACACCCGACATACAGGACAAGAGAAGTAGTACTGTGCAGAGTCCATACATACAGAATAAGAAGAGATACTGAGAATTACACCCGACATACAGGACAAGAGAAGTAGTACTGTGCAGAGTCCATACATACAGAATAAGAAGAGATACCGAGAATTACACCCGACATACAGGACAAGAGAAGTAGTACTGTGCAGAGTCCATACATACAGAATAAGAAGAGATACCGAGAATTACACCCGACATACAGGACAAGAGAAGTAGTACTGTGCAGAGTCCATACATACAGAATAAGAAGAGATACCGAGAATTACACCCGACATACAGGACAAGAGAAGTAGTACTGTGCAGAGTCCATACATACAGAATAAGAACAGATACTGAGAATTACACCCGACATACAGGACAGGAGAAGTGGTACTGTGCAGAGTCCATACATACAGAATAAGGACAGATACTGAGAATTACACCCGACATACAGGACAGGAGAAGTAGTACTGGGCAGAGTCCATACATACAGAATAAGAAGAGATACCGAGAATTACACCCGACATACAGGACAGGAGAAGTAGTACTGTGCAGAGTCCATACATACAGAATAAGAACAGATACTGAGAATTACACCCGACATACAGGACAGGAGAAGTAGTACTGTGCAGAGTCCATACATACAGAATAGGAACAGATACTGAGAATTACACCCGACATACAGGACAGGAGAAGTAGTACTGTGCAGAGTCCATACATACAGAATAAGAAGAGATACCGAGAATTACACCCGACATACAGGACAAGAGAAGTAGTACTGTGCAGAGTCCATACATACAGAATAAGAACAGATACCGAGAATTACACCCGACATACAGGACAGGAGAAGTAGTACTGTGCAGAGTCCATACATACAGAATAAGAACAGATACTGAGAATTACACCCGACATACAGGACAGGAGAAGTAGTACTGTGCAGAGTCCATACATACAGAATAAGAGATACCGAGAATTACACCCGACATACAGGACAGGAGAAGTAGTACTGTGCAGAGTCCATACATACAGAATAGGAACAGATACTGAGAATTACACCCGACATACAGGACAGGAGAAGTAGTACTGTGCAGAGTCCATACATACAGAATAAGAAGAGATACTGAGAATTACACCCGACATACAGGACAAGAGAAGTAGTACTGTGCAGAGTCCATACATACAGAATAAGAAGAGATACCGAGAATTACACCCGACATACAGGACAAGAGAAGTAGTACTGTGCAGAGTCCATACATACAGAATAAGAACAGATACTGAGAATTATACCCGACATACAGGACAGGAGAAGTAGTACTGTGCAGAGTCCATACATACAGAATAAGAACAGATACTGAGAATTACACCCGACATACAGGACAGGAGAAGTAGTACTGTGCAGAGTCCATACATACAGAATAAGAAGAGATACCGAGAATTACACCCGACATACAGGACAAGAGAAGTAGTACTGTGCAGAGTCCATACATACAGAATAAGAACAGATACCGAGAATTACACCCGACATACAGGACAAGAGAAGTAGTACTGTGCAGAGTCCATACATACAGAATAAGAAGAGATACCGAGAATTACACCCGACATACAGGACAGGAGAAGTAGTACTGTGCAGAGTCCATACATACAGAATAAGAACAGATACTGAGAATTACACCCGACATACAGGACAGGAGAAGTAGTACTGTGCAGAGTCCATACATACAGAATAAGAACAGATACTGAGAATTACACCCGACATACAGGACAGGAGAAGTAGTACTGTGCAGAGTCCATACATACAGAATAAGAACAGATACTGAGAATTACACCCGACATACAGGACAGGAGAAGTAGTACTGTGCAGAGTCCATACATACAGAATAAGAAGAGATACCGAGAATTACACCCGACATACAGGACAAGAGAAGTAGTACTGTGCAGAGTCCATACATACAGAATAAGAACAGATACCGAGAATTACACCCGACATACAGGACAAGAGAAGTAGTACTGTGCAGAGTCCATACATACAGAATAAGAAGAGATACCGAGAATTACACCCGACATACAGGACAAGAGAAGTAGTACTGTGCAGAGTCCATACATACAGAATAAGAACAGATACCGAGAATTACACCCGACATACAGGACAAGAGAAGTAGTACTGTGCAGAGTCCATACATACAGAATAAGAACAGATACTGAGAATTACACCCGACATACAGGACAAGAGAAGTAGTACTGTGCAGAGTCCATACATACAGAATAAGGACAGATACCGAGAATTACACCCGACATACAGGACAAGAGAAGTAGTACTGTGCAGAGTCCATACATACAGAATAAGAACAGATACTGAGAATTACACCCGACATACAGGACAAGAGAAGTAGTACTGTGCAGAGTCCATACATACAGAATAAGAACAGATACCGAGAATTACACCCGACATACAGGACAGGAGAAGTAGTACTGTGCAGAGTCCATACATACAGAATAAGAACAGATACCGAGAATTACACCCGACATACAGGACAGGAGAAGTAGTACTGTGCAGAGTCCATACATACAGAATAAGAACAGATACTGAGAATTACACCCGACATACAGGACAGGAGAAGTAGTACTGTGCAGAGTCCATACATACAGAATAAGAAGAGATACTGAGAATTACACCCGACATACAGGACAAGAGAAGTAGTACTGTGCAGAGTCCATACATACAGAATAAGAAGAGATACTGAGAATTACACCCGACATACAGGACAGGAGAAGTAGTACTGTGCAGAGTCCATACATACAGAATAAGAAGAGATACCGAGAATTACACCCGACATACAGGACATGAGAAGTAGTACTGTGCAGAGTCCATACATACAGAATAAGAAGAGATACTGAGAATTACACCCGACATACAGGACAAGAGAAGTAGTACTGTGCAGAGTCCATACATACAGAATAAGAACAGATACTGAGAATTACACCCGACATACAGGACAAGAGAAGTAGTACTGTGCAGAATCCATACATACAGAATAAGAACAGATACTGAGAATTACACCCGACATACAGGACAAGAGAAGTAGTACTGTGCAGAGTCCATACATACAGAATAAGAAGAGATACTGAGAATTACACCCGACATACAGGACAGGAGAAGTAGTACTGTGCAGAGTCCATACATACAGAATAAGAAGAGATACCGAGAATTACACCCGACATACAGGACATGAGAAGTAGTACTGTGCAGAGTCCATACATACAGAATAAGAAGAGATACCGAGAATTACACCCAACATACAGGACAGGAGAAGTAGTACTGTGCAGAGTCCATACATACAGAATAAGAAGAGATACTGAGAATTACACCCGACATACAGGACAGGAGAAGTAGTACTGTGCAGAGTCCATACATACAGAATAAGAAGAGATACTGAGAATTACACCCGACATACAGGACAAGAGAAGTAGTACTGTGCAGAGTCCATACATACAGAATAAGAAGAGATACTGAGAATTACACCCGACATACAGGACAAGAGAAGTAGTACTGTGCAGAGTCCATACATACAGAATAAGAAGAGATACCGAGAATTACACCCAACATACAGGACAAGAGAAGTAGTACTGTGCAGAGTCCATACATACAGAATAAGAAGAGATACTGAGAATTACACCCGACATACAGGACAGGAGAAGTAGTACTGTGCAGAGTCCATACATACAGAATAAGAAGAGATACTGAGAATTACACCCGACATACAGGACAAGAGAAGTAGTACTGTGCAGAGTCCATACATACAGAATAAGAAGAGATACTGAGAATTACACCCGACATACAGGACAAGAGAAGTAGTACTGTGCAGAGTCCATACATACAGAATAAGAAGAGATACCGAGAATTACACCCGACATACAGGACAGGAGAAGTAGTACTGTGCAGAGTCCATACATACAGAATAAGAAGAGATACCGAGAATTACACCCGACATACAGGACAGGAGAAGTAGTACTGTGCAGAGTCCATACATACAGAATAAGAAGAGATACCGAGAATTACACCCGACATACAGGACAGGAGAAGTAGTACTGTGCAGAGTCCATACATACAGAATAAGGAGAGATACTGAGAATTACACCCGACATACAGGACAAGAGAAGTAGTACTGTGCAGAGTCCATACATACAGAATAAGAACAGATACCGAGAATTACACCCGACATACAGGACAAGAGAAGTAGTACTGTGCAGAGTCCATACATACAGAATAAGAACAGATACCGAGAATTACACCCGACATACAGGACAAGAGAAGTAGTACTGTGCAGAGTCCATACATACAGAATAAGAAGAGATACCGAGAATTACACCCGACATACAGGACAAGAGAAGTAGTACTGTGCAGAGTCCATACATACAGAATAAGAACAGATACCGAGAATTACACCCGACATACAGGACAAGAGAAGTAGTACTGTGCAGAGTCCATACATACAGAATAAGAAGAGATACTGAGAATTACACCCGACATACAGGACAGGAGAAGTAGTACTGTGCAGAGTCCATACATACAGAATAAGAACAGATACCGAGAATTACACCCGACATACAGGACAAGAGAAGTAGTACTGTGCAGAGTCCATACATACAGAATAAGAACAGATACCGAGAATTACACCCGACATACAGGACAAGAGAAGTAGTACTGTGCAGAGTCCATACATACAGAATAAGAAGAGATACCGAGAATTACACCCGACATACAGGACAAGAGAAGTAGTACTGTGCAGAGTCCATACATACAGAATAAGAAGAGATACTGAGAATTACACCCGACATACAGGACAGGAGAAGTAGTACTGTGCAGAGTCCATACATACAGAATAAGAAGAGATACTGAGAATTACACCCGACATACAGGACAGGAGAAGTAGTACTGTGCAGAGTCCATACATACAGAATAAGAAGAGATACCGAGAATTACACCCGACATACAGGACAAGAGAAGTGGTACTGTGCAGAGTCCATACATACAGAATAAGAAGAGATACCGAGAATTACACCCGACATACAGGACAGGAGAAGTAGTACTGTGCAGAGTCCATACATACAGAATAAGAAGAGATACCGAGAATTACACCCGACATACAGGACAGGAGAAGTAGTACTGTGCAGAGTCCATACATACAGAATAAGAAGAGATACCGAGAATTACACCCGACATACAGGACAGGAGAAGTAGTACTGTGCAGAGTCCATACATACAGAATAAGGAGAGATACTGAGAATTACACCCGACATACAGGACAAGAGAAGTAGTACTGTGCAGAGTCCATACATACAGAATAAGAACAGATACCGAGAATTACACCCGACATACAGGACAAGAGAAGTAGTACTGTGCAGAGTCCATACATACAGAATAAGAACAGATACCGAGAATTACACCCGACATACAGGACAAGAGAAGTAGTACTGTGCAGAGTCCATACATACAGAATAAGAACAGATACCGAGAATTACACCCGACATACAGGACAAGAGAAGTAGTACTGTGCAGAGTCCATACATACAGAATAAGAAGAGATACCGAGAATTACACCCGACATACAGGACAAGAGAAGTAGTACTGTGCAGAGTCCATACATACAGAATAAGAACAGATACCGAGAATTACACCCGACATACAGGACAAGAGAAGTAGTACTGTGCAGAGTCCATACATACAGAATAAGAAGAGATACTGAGAATTACACCCGACATACAGGACAGGAGAAGTAGTACTGTGCAGAGTCCATACATACAGAATAAGAACAGATACCGAGAATTACACCCGACATACAGGACAAGAGAAGTAGTACTGTGCAGAGTCCATACATACAGAATAAGAACAGATACCGAGAATTACACCCGACATACAGGACAAGAGAAGTAGTACTGTGCAGAGTCCATACATACAGAATAAGAAGAGATACCGAGAATTACACCCGACATACAGGACAAGAGAAGTAGTACTGTGCAGAGTCCATACATACAGAATAAGAAGAGATACTGAGAATTACACCCGACATACAGGACAGGAGAAGTAGTACTGTGCAGAGTCCATACATACAGAATAAGAAGAGATACTGAGAATTACACCCGACATACAGGACAGGAGAAGTAGTACTGTGCAGAGTCCATACATACAGAATAAGAAGAGATACCGAGAATTACACCCGACATACAGGACAAGAGAAGTAGTACTGTGCAGAGTCCATACATACAGAATAAGAAGAGATACCGAGAATTACACCCGACATACAGGACAGGAGAAGTAGTACTGTGCAGAGTCCATACATACAGAATAAGAAGAGATACTGAGAATTACACCCGACATACAGGACAAGAGAAGTAGTACTGTGCAGAGTCCATACATACAGAATAAGAACAGATACCGAGAATTACACCCGACATACAGGACAAGAGAAGTAGTACTGTGCAGAGTCCATACATACAGAATAAGAACAGATACCGAGAATTACACCCGACATACAGGACAGGAGAAGTAGTACTGTGCAGAGTCCATACATACAGAATAAGAACAGATACCGAGAATTACACCCGACATACAGGACAAGAGAAGTAGTACTGTGCAGAGTCCATACATACAGAATAAGAAGAGATACTGAGAATTACACCCGACATACAGGACAAGAGAAGTAGTACTGTGCAGAGTCCATACATACAGAATAAGAAGAGATACCGAGAATTACACCCGACATACAGGACAAGAGAAGTAGTACTGTGCAGAGTCCATACATACAGAATAAGAACAGATACCGAGAATTACACCCGACATACAGGACAGGAGAAGTAGTACTGTGCAGAGTCCATACATACAGAATAAGAAGAGATACTGAGAATTACACCCGACATACAGGACAAGAGAAGTAGTACTGTGCAGAGTCCATACATACAGAATAAGAACAGATACTGAGAATTACACCCGACATACAGGACAAGAGAAGTAGTACTGTGCAGAGTCCATACATACAGAATAAGAACAGATACTGAGAATTACACCCGACATACAGGACAGGAGAAGTAGTACTGTGCAGAGTCCATACATACAGAATAAGAAGAGATACCGAGAATTACACCCGACATACAGGACAGGAGAAGTAGTACTGTGCAGAGTCCATACATACAGAATAAGAACAGATACCGAGAATTACACCCGACATACAGGACAAGAGAAGTCTGGTACAGAGACTGATGTGATGTGGGGGGGGGGAGGGGACATTAGAGTGTAAGCTCCTCTGTATAGAGACTGATGTGATGTGGGGGAGGGGACATTAGAGTGTAAGCTCCTCTGTACAGAGACTGATGTGATGTGGGGGGGAGGGGACATTAGAGTGTAAGCTCCTCTGTATAGAGACTGATGTGATGTGTGGGGGGAGGGGGACATTAGAGTGTAAGCTCCTCTGTATAGAGACTGATGTGATGTGTGGGGGAGGGGACATTAGAGTGTAAGCTCCTCTGTACAGAGACTGATGTGATGTGGGGGGAGGGGACATTAGAGTGTAAGCTCCTCTGTATAGAGACTGATGTGATGTGGGGGGAGGGGACATTAGAGTGTAAGCTCCTCTGTATAGAGACTGATGTGATGTGTGGGGGAGGGGACATTAGAGTGTAAGCTCCTCTGTATAGAGACTGATGTGATGTGTGGGGGAGGGGACATTAGAGTGTAAGCTCCTCTGTACAGAGACTGATGTGATGTGGGGGGAGGGGACATTAGAGTGTAAGCTCCTCTGTATAGAGACTGATGTGATGTGTGGGGGAGGGGACATTAGAGTGTAAGCTCCTCTGTATAGAGACTGATGTGATGTGTGGGGGAGGGGACATTAGAGTGTAAGCTCCTCTGTATAGAGACTGATGTGATGTGGGGGGAGGGGACATTAGAGTGTAAGCTCCTCTGTATAGAGACTGATGTGATGTGGGGGGAGGGGACATTAGAGTGTAAGCTCCTCTGTATAGAGACTGATGTGATGTGGGGGGAGGGGGACATTAGAGTGTAAGCTCCTCTGTATAGAGACTGATGTGATGTGGGGGAGGGGACATTAGAGTGTAAGCTCCTCTGTATAGAGACTGAGGTGATGTGGGGGGGAGGGGGACATTAGAGTGTAAGCTCCTCTGTACAGAGACTGATGTGATGGGGGGGGAGGGGACAGAGTGTAAGCTCTTCTGTACAGAGACTGATGTGATGTGGGGGGGGGGGGACATTAGAGTGTAAGCTCCTCTGTACAGAGACTGATGTGATGTGGGGGGAGGGGACATTAGAGTGTAAGCTCCTCTGTATAGAGACTGATGTGATGTGGGGGGAGGGGACATTAGAGTGTAAGCTCCTCTGTATAGAGACTGATGTGATGTGGGGGGAGGGGACATTAGAGTGTAAGCTCCTCTGTATAGAGACTGATGTGATGTGGGGGGGGAGGGGACATTAGAGTGTAAGCTCCTCTGTACAGAGACTGATGTGATGTGGGGGGAGGGGACATTAGAGTGTAAGCTCCTCTGTACAGAGACTGATGTGATGTGGGGAAGGGGACATTAGAGTGTAAGCTCCTCTGTACAGAGACTGATGTGATGTGGGGGGAGGGGACATTAGAGTGTAAGCTCCTCTGTACAGAGACTGATGTGATGTGGGGGGGGAGGGGACATTAGAGTGTAAGCTCCTCTGTATAGAGACTGATGTGATGTGGGGGGAGGGGACATTAGAGTGTAAGCTCCTCTGTACAGAGACTGATGTGATGCTGGGGGGAGGGGACATTAGAGTGTAAGCTCCTCTGTACAGAGACTGATGTGATGTGGGGAAGGGGACATTAGAGTGTAAGCTCCTCTGTATAGAGACTGATGTGATGTGGGGGAGGGTACATTAGAGTGTAAGCTCCTCTGTATAGAGACTGATGTGATGTGGGGGGGAGGGGACATTAGAGTGTAAGCTCCTCTGTACAGAGACTGATGTGATGTGGGGGAGGGGACATTAGAGTGTAAGCTCCTCTGTATAGAGACTGATGTGATGTGGGGGGAGGGGACATTAGAGTGTAAGCTCCTCTGTATAGAGACTGATGTGATGTGGGGGAGGGGACATTAGAGTGTAAGCTCCTCTGTATAGAGACTGATGTGATGTGGGGGGAGGGGACATTAGAGTGTAAGCTCCTCTGTATAGAGACTGATGTGATGTGGGGGGGAGGGGACATTAGAGTGTAAGCTCCTCTGTACAGAGACTGATGTGATGTGGGGGAGGGGACATTAGAGTGTAAGCTCCTCTGTATAGAGACTGATGTGATGTGGGGGGAGGGGAGGGGACATTAGAGTGTAAGCTCCTCTGTATAGAGACTGATGTGATGTGGGGGAGGGGACATTAGAGTGTAAGCTCCTCTGTACAGAGACTGATGTGATGTGAGGGGGAGGGGACATTAGAGTGTAAGCTCCTCTGTATAGAGACTGATGTGATGTGGGGGGAGGGGACATTAGAGTGTAAGCTCCTCTGTACAGAGACTGATGTGATGTGGGGGGAGGGGACATTAGAGTGTAAGCTCCTCTGTATAGAGACTGATGTGATGTGGGGGGAGGGGACATTAGAGTGTAAGCTCCTCTGTATAGAGACTGATGTGATGTGGGGGGAGGGGACATTAGAGTGTAAGCTCCTCTGTATAGAGACTGATGTGATGTGGGGGGGGAGGGGACATTAGAGTGTAAGCTCCTCTGTATAGAGACTGATGTGATGTGGGGGGGAGGGGACATTAGAGTGTAAGCTCCTCTGTACAGAGACTGATGTGATGTGTGGGGAGGGGACATTAGAGTGTAAGCTCCTCTGTATAGAGACTGATGTGATGTGGGGGGGGGGGAGGGGACATTAGAGTGTAAGCTCCTCTGTATAGAGACTGATGTGATGTGAGGGGGGAGGGGACATTAGAGTGTAAGCTCCTCTGTATAGAGACTGATGTGATGTGGGGGGGAGGACATTACAGTGTAAGCTCCTCTGTATAGAGACTGATGTGATGTGGGAGGAGGGGACATTAGAGTGTAAGCTCCTCTGTACAGAGACTGATGTGATGTGGGGGGAGGGGACATTAGAGTGTAAGCTCCTCTGTACAGAGACTGATGTGATGTGGGGGAGGGGGACATTAGAGTGTAAGCTCCTCTGTATAGAGACTGATGTGATGTGATGTGGGGGGAGGGGACATTAGAGTGTAAGCTCCTCTGTATAGAGACTGATGTGATGTGGGGGAGGGGACATTAGAGTGTAAGCTCCTCTGTACAGAGACTGATGTGATGTGGGGGGGGAGGGGACATTAGAGTGTAAGCTCCTCTGTATAGAGACTGATGTGATGTGTGGGGGAGGGGACATTAGAGTGTAAGCTCCTCTGTATAGAGACTGATGTGATGTGTGGGGGAGGGGACATTAGAGTGTAAGCTCCTCTGTACAGAGACTGATGTGATGTGGGGGGAGGGGACATTAGAGTGTAAGCTCCTCTGTATAGAGACTGATGTGATGTGGGGGGAGGGGACATTAGAGTGTAAGCTCCTCTGTATAGAGACTGATGTGATGTGTGGGGGAGGGGACATTAGAGTGTAAGCTCCTCTGTATAGAGACTGATGTGATGTGTGGGGGAGGGGACATTAGAGTGTAAGCTCCTCTGTACAGAGACTGATGTGATGTGGGGGGAGGGGACATTAGAGTGTAAGCTCCTCTGTATAGAGACTGATGTGATGTGTGGGGGAGGGGGACATTAGAGTGTAAGCTCCTCTGTATAGAGACTGATGTGATGTGTGGGGGAGGGGACATTAGAGTGTAAGCTCCTCTGTATAGAGACTGATGTGATGTGGGGGGAGGGGACATTAGAGTGTAAGCTCCTCTGTATAGAGACTGATGTGATGTGGGGGGAGGGGACATTAGAGTGTAAGCTCCTCTGTATAGAGACTGATGTGATGTGGGGGGAGGGGGACATTAGAGTGTAAGCTCCTCTGTATAGAGACTGATGTGATGTGGGGGGAGGGGACATTAGAGTGTAAGCTCCTCTGTATAGAGACTGAGGTGATGTGGGGGGGAGGGGACATTAGAGTGTAAGCTCCTCTGTACAGAGACTGATGTGATGGGGGGGGGAGGGGACAGAGTGTAAGCTCTTCTGTACAGAGACTGATGTGATGTGGGGGGGGGGACATTAGAGTGTAAGCTCCTCTGTACAGAGACTGATGTGATGTGGGGGGAGGGGACATTAGAGTGTAAGCTCCTCTGTATAGAGACTGATGTGATGTGGGGGGAGGGGACATTAGAGTGTAAGCTCCTCTGTATAGAGACTGATGTGATGTGGGGGGAGGGGACATTAGAGTGTAAGCTCCTCTGTATAGAGACTGATGTGATGTGGGGGGGAGGGGACATTAGAGTGTAAGCTCCTCTGTACAGAGACTGATGTGATGTGGGGGGAGGGGACATTAGAGTGTAAGCTCCTCTGTACAGAGACTGATGTGATGTGGGGGGAAGGGGACATTAGAGTGTAAGCTCCTCTGTACAGAGACTGATGTGATGTGGGGGGAGGGGACATTAGAGTGTAAGCTCCTCTGTACAGAGACTGATGTGATGTGGGGGGGGAGGGGACATTAGAGTGTAAGCTCCTCTGTATAGAGACTGATGTGATGTGGGGGGGAGGGGACATTAGAGTGTAAGCTCCTCTGTACAGAGGACTGATGTGATGTGGGGGGGAGGGGACATTAGAGTGTAAGCTCCTCTGTACAGAGACTGATGTGATGTGGGGAAGGGGACATTAGAGTGTAAGCTCCTCTGTATAGAGACTGATGTGATGTGGGGGAGGGTACATTAGAGTGTAAGCTCCTCTGTATAGAGACTGATGTGATGTGGGGGGGAGGGGACATTAGAGTGTAAGCTCCTCTGTACAGAGACTGATGTGATGTGGGGGAGGGGACATTAGAGTGTAAGCTCCTCTGTATAGAGACTGATGTGATGTGGGGGGAGGGGGACATTAGAGTGTAAGCTCCTCTGTATAGAGACTGATGTGATGTGGGGGAGGGGGACATTAGAGTGTAAGCTCCTCTGTATAGAGACTGATGTGATGTGGGGGGAGGGGACATTAGAGTGTAAGCTCCTCTGTATAGAGACTGATGTGATGTGGGGGGAGGGGACATTAGAGTGTAAGCTCCTCTGTACAGAGACTGATGTGATGTGGGGGAGGGGACATTAGAGTGTAAGCTCCTCTGTATAGAGACTGATGTGATGTGGGGGGAGGGGAGGGGACATTAGAGTGTAAGCTCCTCTGTATAGAGGACTGATGTGATGTGGGGGAGGGGACATTAGAGTGTAAGCTCCTCTGTACAGAGACTGATGTGATGTGAGGGGGAGGGGACATTAGAGTGTAAGCTCCTCTGTATAGAGACTGATGTGATGTGGGGGAGGGGACATTAGAGTGTAAGCTCCTCTGTACAGAGACTGATGTGATGTGGGGGGAGGGGACATTAGAGTGTAAGCTCCTCTGTACAGAGACTGATGTGATGTGAGGGGGGAGGGGACATTAGAGTGTAAGCTCCTCTGTATAGAGACTGATGTGATGTGGGGGGAGGGGACATTAGAGTGTAAGCTCCTCTGTATAGAGACTGATGTGATGTGGGGGAGGGGACATTAGAGTGTAAGCTCCTCTGTATAGAGACTGATGTGATGTGGGGGGGGGAGGGGACATTAGAGTGTAAGCTCCTCTGTATAGAGACTGATGTGATGTGGGGGGAGGGGACATTAGAGTGTAAGCTCCTCTGTACAGAGACTGATGTGATGTGTGGGGAGGGGACATTAGAGTGTAAGCTCCTCTGTATAGAGACTGATGTGATGTGGGGGGGGGGGGGGAGGGGACATTAGAGTGTAAGCTCCTCTGTATAGAGACTGATGTGATGTGGGGGGGAGGACATTACAGTGTAAGCTCCTCTGTATAGAGACTGATGTGATGTGGGAGGAGGGGACATTAGAGTGTAAGCTCCTCTGTACAGAGACTGATGTGATGTGGGGGGAGGGGACATTAGAGTGTAAGCTCCTCTGTACAGAGACTGATGTGATGTGGGGGAGGGGACATTAGAGTGTAAGCTCCTCTGTATAGAGACTGATGTGATGTGATGTGGGGGGAGGGGACATTAGAGTGTAAGCTCCTCTGTATAGAGACTGATGTGATGTGGGGGGAGGGGACATTAGAGTGTAAGCTCCTCTGTACAGAGACTGATGTGATGTGGGGGGGAGGGGACATTAGAGTGTAAGCTCCTCTGTATAGAGACTGATGTGATGTGGGGGGGAGGGGACATTAGAGTGTAAGCTCCTCTGTATAGAGACTGATGTGATGTGGGGGGGGGAGGGGACATTAGAGTGTAAGCTCCTCTGTATAGAGACTGATGTTATGTGTGGGGGAGGGGACATTAGAGTGTAAGCTCCTCTGGTACAGAGACTGATGTGATGTGGGGGGGGGAGGGGACATTAGAGTGTAAGCTCCTCTGTACAGAGACTGATGTGATGTGTGGGGGGAGGGGACATTAGAGTGTAAGCTCCTCTGTATAGAGACTGATGTGATGTGGGGGGAGGGGACATTAGAGTGTAAGCTCCTCTGTACAGAGACTGATGTGATGTGGGGGGAGGGGACATTAGAGTGTAAGCTCCTCTGTAGAGACTGATGTGATGTGGGGGGGGAGGGGGACATTAGAGTGTAAGCTCCTCTGTATAGAGACTGATGTGATGTGGGGGGGGGAGGGGACATTAGAGTGTAAGCTCCTCTGTATAGAGACTGATGTGATGTGTGGGGGGAGGGGACATTAGAGTGTAAGCTCCTCTGTATAGAGACTGATGTGATGTGGGGGGGAGGGGACATTAGAGTGTAAGCTCCTCTGTACAGAGACTGATGTGATGTGGGGGGAAGGGACATTAGAGTGTAAGCTCCTCTGTATAGAGACTGATGTGATGTGGGGGGGAGGGGACATTAGAGTGTAAGCTCCTCTGTACAGAGACTGATGTGATGTGGGGGGGAGGGGACATTAGAGTGTAAGCTCCTCTGTATAGAGACTGATGTGATGTGATGTGGGGGGAGGGGACATTAGAGTGTAAGCTCCTCTGTATAGAGACTGATGTGATGTGGGGGGGAGGGGACATTAGAGTGTAAGCTCCTCTGTACAGAGACTGATGTGATGTGGGGGGAGGGGACATTAGAGTGTAAGCTCCTCTGTATAGAGACTGATGTGATGTGGGGGGAGGGGGACATTAGAGTGTAAGCTCCTCTGTATAGAGACTGATGTGATGTGGGGGAGGGGACATTAGAGTGTAAGCTCCTCTGTATAGAGACTGATGTGATGTGGGGGGGGGGGGAGGGGACATTAGAGTGTAAGCTCCTCTGTACAGAGACTGATGTGATGTGGGGGGAGGGGACATTAGAGTGTAAGCTCCTCTGTATAGAGACTGATGTGATGTGGGGGGAGGGGACATTAGAGTGTAAGCTCCTCTGTACAGAGACTGATGTGATGTGGGGGGAGGGGACATTAGAGTGTAAGCTCCTCTGTATAGAGACTGATGTGATGTGGGGGGAGGGGACATTAGAGTGTAAGCTCCTCTGTATAGAGACTGATGTGATGTGGGGGGGAGGGGATATTAGAGTGTAAGCTCCTCTGTATAGAGACTGATGTGATGGGGGGGGGGGGAGGGGACATTAGAGTGTAAGCTCCTCTGTATAGAGACTGATGTGATGTGGGGGGAGGGGACATTAGAGTGTAAGCTCCTCTGTATAGAGACGATGTGATGTGGGGGAGGGGACATTAGAGTGTAAGCTCCTCTGTATAGAGACTGATGTGATGGGGGGGGGGGGAGGGGACATTAGAGTGTAAGCTCCTCTGTATAGAGACTGATGTGATGTGGGGGGGGAGGGGACATTAGAGTGTAAGCTCCTCTGTACAGAGACTGATGTGATGTGGGGGGGAGGGGACATTAGAGTGTAAGCTCCTCTGTACAGAGACTGATGTGATGTGGGGGGGAGGGGACATTAGAGTGTAAGCTCCTCTGTACAGAGACTGATGTGATGTGGGGGGAGGGGACATTAGAGTGTAAGCTCCTCTGTACAGAGACTGATGTGATGTGGGGGGGAGGGGACATTAGAGTGTAAGCTCCTCTGTATAGAGACTGATGTGATGTGGGGGGGAGGGGACATTAGAGTGTAAGCTCCTCTGTATAGAGACTGATGTGATGTGGGGGGAGGGGACATTAGAGTGTAAACTCCTCTGTACAGAGACTGATGTGGTGGGGGAGGGGACATTAGAGTGTAAGCTCCTCTGTACAGAGACTGATGTGATGTGGGGGGAGGGGACATTAGAGTGTAAGCTCCTCTGTACAGAGACTGATGTGATGTGGGAGGAGGGGACATTAGAGTGTAAGCTCCTCTGTACAGAGACTGATGTGATGTG
>JARGYO010004356.1:0-25776 GCA_029206835.1 Rana muscosa | reverse complement strand
GTTTGGTTACCGAATGGGTGGAATTATTGTATGAAAATTCCGCGAGTGGGAGAAGTGATAGCCAGTCATCCTGTGCAAAAGAAGAAAAGCATCGTAGGTACTGTTCAAGGGTTTGATTGATGGCCTTGCAGAGGTACAAAGTGGGCCATTTTTGGTCAAACGATCAACCACAACGAAAATGGTAGTGAAGTCTTCAGATGGGGGAAGTTCTACTATAAAATCCATGGAGATCATGCTCCATGGTTTCTCAGGTACAGGAAGGGGCCAATTATGGATACCATCCTTCTTTCTTGCCTGAGCTGCCTATTGATTCTTCTGTACCTGCCGTACAAGACAGGTTGAACTTCCTTAACTCCAACTACCAATTACTGCAGGATACAATCTCCAAGACCCAGGCAGATAATAAAAAGTTCTTCGACAAGAAGAGAAGAGGCAATTTGAATCTTGAACCTTTTCCAGTACCTCGCTGCCCGTCTGCTACCGAACCCGGCCACTCTTGCACCAGCCTCCTGCTTGGCTTAACGCTGTCTCCAGTGCCTGTGCTAGCTGTCCATCCTACCAGCTTTCCTGAGTCCAGTTCCTTACCAGATGCTCTGCCTGCATCTCCACGTCTGCAACTCAGCTGAAAAGTTCTGCACGCAACTACAGGCACTCGTGTAACTCCTCACCCTAGGTCTGTCCCATCCTCAGTGGGGCTTGGGGTTGGAGATACAAGGGAGGCCGACCTCGTCATTCCAGACTCCTACCAGGTACGTGACAGTACCAGTCAGCCAGAGATGGAGTCTGGAAGGGAGGCCTCTCCACCGAAGGACATTTACCAAACTATTTCTGCGCTCTCAAATATTGTGCAGAAGTTACAAGAGCGGGTCACTTTGGGATTCACAAGACGGCTAATTTGATCTCCCGTACATTCTGGTGGCCAAACTTGATGCACGACTGCAAGAAATATGTAAGATCTTGTATTTCATGCCTTCGGAATAAGACAGACAGAGCCAGATAAAAATACTTGGGGTCTACTTGAGCCCCTTCCTGTACCTGAGAAACCATGGAGCATGATCTCCATGGATTTTATAGTAGAACTTCCCCCATCTGAAGACTTCACTACCATTTTCGTTGTGGTTGATCGTTTGACCAAAATGGCCCACTTTGTACCTCTGCAAGGAACTCCTTCTGCCCCGGAGACTGCCTCAACTTTTATCAAGGAGATTGTAAGGTTGCATGGCATCCCTGACAGCATAGTTTCTGATCGAGGGGTGCAGTTCACTTCTAGATTTTGGAGGGCCTTATGTGAAACTTTGAACATTGAACTCCGCCTCTCCACAGCTTATCACCAACAAACTAATGGACAGACTGAAAGGGTCAATCAAACCCTTGAACAGTACCTACGATGCTTTTCTTCTTTTGCACAGGATGACTGGCTATCACTTCTCCCACTCGCGGAATTTTCATACAATAATTCCACCCATTCGGCAACCAAACAGTCACCTTTTTTCGCCAATTATGGATACCATCCTTCTTTCTTGCCTGAGCTGCCTATTGATTCTTCTGTACCTGCCGTACAAGACAGGTTGAACTTCCTTAACTCCAACTACCAATTACTGCAGGATACAATCTCCAAGACACAGGCAGATAATAAAAAGTTCTTCGACAAGAAGAGAAGAGGCAATTTGAATCTTGAACCTGGAGATAAGGTCTGGCTTTCCACAGCGAACTTGAAACTAAGTTGCCCCTCGAGGAAGCTTGGCCCAAGATTTTTGGGGCCTTTTCCAGTCAAGAGAAAGATTAATGCAGTAGCATTCGAATTAGTGTTACCCAAGAACCTGAGAATCCACCCAGTATTCCATGTTTCTTTGTTGAAGCCTACAGTGCCAAATCCTTTCCCAAATCAGATTTCTGAACCCCTCCACCGCTACTTATCGAAGGGAATGAGGAATTTGAGGTGGAGGCCGTATTGGACTGTAGGAAGAGAGGTAACCAAACACAGTTTCTCATTAAATGGAAAGGCTACGGGCCGGAAGAAAGTTCCTGGGAACCAGCTTCTGATGTGCATGCTCCAAGACTGGTACGAGCTTTCTTTCTACGCCACCCGGAAAAAGAGGTCATGAGGGGCATCCAGAGTCTGCCCCTAAGGGGGGCAATGTAAGGAAGCTGCCGGGAATCCGTCTGCGCATGCGCGCATTCGTCAACAGTCTCGGAATGCTGGCGCGCGCATCCCCAGTACGCAGCGGCCTTTCCGGAGTACCATTGCGCATGCGTGTGCGCAATTCGCGCATGCGCGTGCGCACGGGCAACGTGCGCGCGCAGGAGCACGCTCCTAATTCCCTTTGGCACCAGCCTGCCTACTTAAAGGATGCTCTGACTTCTGACAAGTGCTGACTGGTCTTCAGCAAGTACCCTGATACCTGAACTCTGTTTAAACCTGGCTTGATCCCTGTTGCTGAACCTTGGCTTCCCTTTGACCTTGCTTCCGGACTTGAATACTTGATTACTGGTTCCTGATCTCGGCTTCCCATCTGACCTCCCTCCTGCCTGTGCCTTGTACCTCGCTGCCCGTCTGCTACCGAACCCGGCCACCCTTGTGATCCTGCACCAGCCTCCTGCTTGGCTTAACGCTGTCTCCAGTGCCTGTGCTAGCTGTCCATCCTACCAGCTTTCCTGAGTCCAGTTCCTTACCAGATGCTCTGCCTGCATCTCCACGTCTGCAACTCAGCTGACAAGTTCTGCACGCAACTACAGGCACTCGTGTAACTCCTCACCCTAGGTCTGTCCCATCCTCAGTGGGGCTTGGGTTGGAGATACAAGGGAGGCCGACCTCGTCATTCCAGACTCCTACCAGGTACGTGACAGTACCAGTCAGCCAGAGATGGAGTCTGGAAGGGAGGCCTCTCCACCGAAGGACATTTACCAAACTATTTCTGCGCTCTCAAATATTGTGCAGAAGTTACAAGAGAATCTTGGTCGCATGGAAGAGCGACTTCCGCATGAGGTGACCGTCCCTGCAGTAATTGGTAGTTGGAGTTAAGGAAGTTCAACCTGTCTTGTACGGCAGGTACAGAAGAATCAATAGGCAGCTCAGGCAAGAAAGAAGGATGGTATCCATAATTGGCGAAAAAAGGTGACTGTTTGGTTACCGAATGGGTGGAATTATTGTATGAAAATTCCGCGAGTGGGAGAAGTGATAGAGAGAACAGGTAGAGGAGCAGGGGCGGCTGGCCTTGAAACCACAGAAAGAGTCCCTTTAGATTTTTCCGATTGCCTTTCTCGAAACCGCCGATCGATCTGAATAGTTAAATTTATCAGATCTTCCAGGGACGCGGGTATTCCCACTCTGGCAAGTTCATCTTTTACGGTGTCAGAAAGTCCTAGACGGAACTGGTGACGAAGTGCAGAGTGATTCCATTGGGTATCTGCGCTCCAAACACGAAAGTCAGTTACGTAATCTTCAACAGGCCTTGGCCCTTGCTGTAATTTGTCAAGCATGGATTCGGCAGTTTGCTGGGAAAAGGGGGTCAGTGGTCAGGGGTCAGGAGGCTGGTGCAGGATCACAAGGGTGGCCGGGTTCGGTAGCAGACGGGCAGCGAGGTACTGGAAAAGGTTCAAGATTCAAATTGCCTCTTCTCTTCTTGTCGAATAACTTTTTATTATCTGCCTGGGTCTTGGAGATTGTATCCTGCAGTAATTGGTAGTTGGAGTTAAGGAAGTTCAACCTGTCTTGTACGGCAGGTACAGAAGAATCAATAGGCAGCTCAGGCAAGAAAGAAGGATGGTATCCATAATTGACGAAAAAAGGTGACTGTTTGGTTGCCGAATGGGTGGAATTATTGTATGAAAATTCCGCGAGTGGGAGAAGTGATAGCCAGTCATCCTGCGCAAAAGAAGAAAAGCATCGTAGGTACTGTTCAAGGGTTTGATTGACCCTTTCAGTCTGTCCATTAGTTTGTGGGTGATAAGCTGGCCACTAGAATGTACGGGAGATCAAATTAGCCGTCTTGTGAATCCCAAAGTGACCCGCTCTTGTAACTTCTGCACAATATTTGAGAGCGCAGAAATAGTTTGGTAAATGTCCTTTAGTGGAGAGGCCTCCCTTCCAGACTCCATCTCTGGCTGACTGGTACTGTCACGTACCTGGTAGGAGTCTGGAATGACGAGGTCGGCCTCCCTTGTATCTCCAACCCAAGCCCCACTGAGGATGGGACAGACCTAGGGTGAGGAGTTACACCTGTAGTTGCGTGCAGAACTTGTCAGCTGAGTTGCAGACGTGGAGATGCAGGCAGAGCATCTGGTAAGGAACTGGACTCAGGAAAGCTGGAAGGATGGACAGCAAGCACAGGCACTGGAGACAGCGTTAAGCCAAGCAGGAGGCTGGTGCAGGATCACAAGGGTGGCCGGGTTCGGTAGCAGACGGGCAGCGAGGTACTGGAAAAGGTTCAAGATTCAAATTGCCTCTTCTCTTCTTGTCGAAGAACTTTTTATTATCTGCCTGGGTCTTGGACCATCCTTCTTTCTTGCCTGAGCTGCCTATTGATTCTTCTGTACCTGCCGTACAAGACAGGTTGAACTTCCTTAACTCCAACTACCAATTACTGCAGGTCCCAGAACAGTTCAGAGTTGCCGTCCTAGGGCGATGTCATGATCATCCCCTAGCGGGTCACTTTGGGATTCACAAGACGGCTAATTTGATCTCCCGTACATTCTAGTGGCCAAACTTGATGAACGACTGCAAGAAATATGTATGATCTTGTATTTCATGCCTTCGGAATAAGACAGACAGAGCCAGAACTTGGGGTCTACTTGAGCCCCTTCCTGTACCTGAGAAACCATGGAGCATGATCTCCATGTATTGTATAGTAGAACTTCCCCCATCTGAAGACTTCACTACCATTTTCGTTGTGGTTGATCGTTTGACCAAAATGGCCCACTTTGTACCTCTGCAAAGAACTCCTTCTGCCCCGGAGACTGCCTCAACTTTTATCAAGGAGATTGTAAGGTTGCATGGCATCCCTGACAGCATAGTTTCTGATCGAGGGGTGCAGTTCACTTCTAGATTTTGGAGGGCCTTATGTGAAACTTTGAACATTGAACTCCGCCTCTCCACAGCTTATCACCCACAAACTAATGGACAGACTGAAAGGGTCAATCAAACCCTTGAACAGTACCTACGATGCTTTTCTTCTATTGCACAGGATGACTGGCTATCACTTCTCCCACTCGCGGAATTTTCATACAATAATTCCACCCATTCGGTAACCAAACAGTCACCTTTTTTCGCCAATTATGGATACCATCCTTCTTTCTTGCCTGAGCTGCCTATTGATTCTTCTGTACCTGCCGTACAAGACAGGTTGAACTTCCTTAACTCCAACTACCAATTACTGCAGGGACGGTCACCTCATGCGGAAGTCGCTCTTCCATGCGACCAAGATTCTCTTGTAACTTCTGCACAATATTTGAGAGCGCAGAAATAGTTTGGTAAATGTCCTTCGGTGGGGAGGCCTCCCTTCCAGACTCCATCTCTGGCTGACTGGTACTGTCACGTACCTGGTAGGAGTCTGGAATGACGAGGTCGGCCTCCCTTGTATCTCCAACCCAAGCCCCACTGAGGATGGGACAGACCTAGGGTGAGGAGTTACACGAGTGCCTGTAGTTGCGTGCAGAACTTGTCAGCTGAGTTGCAGACGTGGAGATGCAGGCAGAGCATCTGGTAAGGAACTGGACTCAGGAAAGCTGGTAGGATGGACAGCTAGCACAGGCACTGGAGACAGCGTTAAGCCAAGCAGGAGGCTGGTGCAGGATCACAAGGGTGACCGGGTTCGGTAGCAGACGGGCAGCGAGGTACAAGGCACAGGCAGGAGGGAGGTCAGATGGGAAGCCGAGATCAGGAACCAGTAATCAAGTATTCAAGTCCGGAAGCAAGGTCAAAGGGAAGCCAAGGTTCAGCAACAGGGATCAAGCCAGGTTTAAACAGAGTTCAGGTATCAGGGTACTTGCTGAAGACCAGTCAGCACTTGTCAGAAGTCAGAGCATCCTTTAAGTAGGCAGGCTGGTGCCAAAGGGAATTAGGAGCGTGCTCCTGCGCGCGCACGTTGCCCGTGCGCACAGCGCATGCGCGAATTGCGCACACGCATGCGCAATGGTACTCCGGAAAGGCCGCTGCGTACTGGGGATGCGCGCGCCAGCATTCCGAGACTGTTGACGAATGCGCGCATGCGCAGACGGATTCCCGGCAGCTTCCTTACATTGCCCCCCCTTAAGGGCAGACTCTGGATGCCCCTCATGACCTCTTTTTCCGGGTGGCGTAGAAAGAAAGCTCGTACCAGTCTTGGAGCATGCACATCAGAAGCTGGTTCCCAGGAACTTTCTTCCGGCCCGTAGCCTTTCCATTTAATGAGAAACTGTGTTTGGTTACCTCTCTTCCTACAGTCCAATACGGCCTCCACCTCAAATTCCTCATTCCCTTCGATAAGTAGCGGTGGAGGGGGTTTCAGAAATCTGATTTGGGAAAGGATTTGGCACTGTAGGCTTCAACAAAGAAACATGGAATACTGGGTGGATTCTCAGGTTCTTGGGTAACACTAATTCGAATGCTACTGCATTAATCTTTCTCTTGACTGGAAAAGGCCCCAAAAATCTTGGGCCAAGCTTCCTCGAGGGGCAACTTAGTTTCAAGTTCGCTGTGGAAAGCAAGACCTTATCTCCAGGTTCAAGATTCAAATTGCCTCTTATCTTCTTGTCGAAGAACTTTTTATTATCTGCCTGGGTCTTGGAGATTGTATTCTGCAGTAATTGGTAGTTGGAGTTAAGGAAGTTCAACCTGTCTTGTACGGCAGGTACAGAAGAATCAATAGGCAGCTCAGGCAAGAAAGAAGGATGGTATCCATAATTGGCGAAAAAGGTGACTGTTTGGTTGCCGAATGGGTGGAATTATTGTATGAAAATTCCGCGAGTGGGAGAAGTGATAGCCAGTCATCCTGTGCAAAAGAAGAAAAGCATCGTAGGTACTGTTCAAGGGTTTGATTGACCCTTTCAGTCTGTCCATTAGTTTGTGGGTGATAAGCTGTGGAGAGGCGGAGTTCAATGTTCAAAGTTTCACATAAGGCCCTCCAAAATCTAGAAGTGAACTGCACCCCTCGATCAGAAACTATGCTGTCAGGGATGCCATGCAACCTTACAATCTCCTTGATAAAAGTTGAGGCAGTCTCCGGGGGCAGAAGGAGTTCCTTGCAGAGGTACAAAGTGGGCCATTTTGGTCAAACGATCAACCACAACGAAAATGGTAGTGAAGTCTTCAGATGGGGGAAGTTCTACTATAAAATCCATGGAGATCATGCTCCATGGTTTCTCAGGTACAGGAAGGGGCTCAAGTAAACCCCAAGTTCTGGCTCTGTCTGTCTTATTCCGAAGGCATGAAATACAAGATCTTACATATTTCTTGCAGTCGTTCATCAAATTTGGCCACCAGAATGTACGGGAGATCAAATTAGCCGTCTTGTGAATCCCAAAGTGACCCGCTCTTGTAACTTCTGCACAATATTTGAGAGCGCAGAAATAGTTTGGTAAATGTCCTTCGGTGGAGAGGCCTCCCTTCCAGACTCCATCTCTGGCTGACTGGTACTGTCACGTACCTGTAGGAGTCTGGAATGACGGGGTCGGCCTCCCTTGTATCTCCAACCCAAGCCCCACTGAGGATGGGACAGACCTAGGGTGAGGAGTTACACGAGTGCCTGTAGTTGCGTGCAGAACTTTTCAGCTGAGTTGCAGACGTGGAGATGCAGGCAGAGCATCTGGTAAGGAACTGGACTCAGGAAAGCTGGTAGGATGGACAGCTAGCACAGGCACTGGAGACAGCGTTAAGCCAAGCAGGAGGCTGGTGCAGGATCACAAGGGTGGCCGGGTTCGGTAGCAGACGGGCAGCGAGGGTACTGGAAAAGGTTCAAGATTCAAATTGCCTCTTCTCTTCTTGTCGAAGAACATTTTATTATCTGCCTGGGTCTTGGAGATTGTATCCTGCAGTAATTGGTAGTTGGAGTTAAGGAAGTTCAACCTGTCTTGTACGGCAGGTACAGAAGAATCAATAGGCAGCTCAGGCAAGAAAGAAGGATGGTATCCATAATTGGCGAAAAAGGTGACTGTTTGGTTGCCGAATGGGTGGAATTATTGTATGAAAATTCCGCGAGTGGGAGAAGTGATAGCCAGTCATCCTGCGCAAAAGAAGAAAAGCATCGTAGGTACTGTTCAAGGGTTTGATTGACCCTTTCAGTCTGTCCATTAGTTTGTTGGTGATAAGCTGTGGAGAGGCGGAGTTCAATGTTCAAAGTTTCACATAAGGCCCTCCAAAATCTAGAAGTGAACTGCACCCCTCGATCAGAAACTATGCTGTCAGGGATGCCATGCAACCTTACAATCTCCTTGATAAAAGTTGAGGCAGTCTCCGGGGCAGAAGGAGTTCCTTGCAGAGGTACAAAGTGGGCCATTTTGGTCAAACGATCAACCACAACGAAAATGGTAGTGAAGTCTTCAGATGGGGGAAGTTCTACTATAAAATCCATGGAGATCATGCTCCATGGTTTCTCAGGTACAGGAAGGGGCTCAAGTAGACCCCAAGTTCTGGCTCTGTCTGTCTTATTCCGAAGGCATGAAATACAAGATCTTACATATTTCATGCAGTCGTTCATCAAGTTTGGCCACCAGAATGTACGGGAGATCAAATTAGCCGTCTTGTGAATCCCAAAGTGACCCGCTCTTGTAACTTCTGCACAATATTTGAGAGCGCAGAAATAGTTTGGTAAATGTCCTTCGGTGGAGAGGCCTCCCTTCCAGACTCCATCTCTGGCTGACTGGTACTGTCACGTACCTGGTAGGAGTCTGGAATGACGAGGTCGGCCTCCCTTGTATCTCCAACCCAAGCCCCACTGAGGATGGGACAGACCTAGGGTGAGGAGTTACACGAGTGCCTGTAGTTGCGTGCAGAACTTGTCAGCTGAGTTGCAGACGTGGAGATGCAGGCAGAGCATCTGGTAAGGAACTGGACTCAGGAAAGCTGGTAGGATGGACAGCTAGCACAGGCACTGGAGACAGCGTTAAGCCAAGCAGGAGGCTGGTGCAGGATCACAAGGGTGGCCGGGTTCGGTAGCAGACGGGCAGCGAGGTACTGGAAAAGGTTCAAGATTCAAATTGCCTCTTCTCTTCTTGTCGAAGAACTTTTTATTATCTGCCTGGGTCTTGGAGATTGTATCCTGCAGTAATTGGTAGTTGGAGTTAAGGAAGTTCAACCTGTCTTGTACGGCAGGTACAGAAGAATCAATAGGCAGCTCAGGCAAGAAAGAAGGATGGTATCCATAATTGGCCCCTTCCTGTACCTGAGAAACCATGGAGCATGATCTCCATGGATTTTATAGTAGAACTTCCCCCATCTGAAGACTTCACTACCATTTTCGTTGTGGTTGATCGTTTGACCAAAATGGCCCACTTTGTACCTCTGCAAGGAACTCCTTCTGCCCCGGAGACTGCCTCAACTTTTATCAAGGAGATTGTAAGGTTGCATGGCATCCCTGAGAGCATAGTTTCTGATCGAGGGGTGCAGTTCACTTCTAGATTTTGGAGGGCTTTATGTGAAACTTTGAACATTGAACTCCGCCTCTCCACAGCTTATCACCCACAAACTAATGGACAGACTGAAAGGGTCAATCAAACCCTTGAACAGTACCTACGATGCTTTTCTTCTTTTGCACAGGATGACTGGCTATCACTTCTCCCACTCGCGGAATTTTCATACAATAATTCCACCCATTCGGCAACCAAACAGTCACCTTTTTTCGCCAATTATGGATACCATCCTTCTTTCTTGCCTGAGCTGCCTATTGATTCTTCTGTACCTGCCGTACAAGACAGGTTGAACTTCCTTAACTCCAACTACCAATTACTGCAGGATACAATCTCCAAGACCCAGGCAGATAATAAAAAGTTCTTCGACAAGAAGAGAAGAGGCAATTTGAATCTTGAACCTTTTCCAGTACCTTGCTGCCCGTCTGCTACCGAACCCGGCCACCCTTGTGATCCTGCACCAGCCTCCTGCTTGGCTTAACGCTGTCTCCAGTGCCTGTGCTAGCTGTCCATCCTACCAGCTTTCCTGAGTCCAGTTCCTTACCAGATGCTCTGCCTGCATCTCCACGTCTGCAACTCAGCTGACAAGTTCTGCACGCAACTACAGGCACTCGTGTAACTCCTCACCCTAGGTCTGTCCCATCCTCAGTGGGGCTTGGGTTGGAGATACAAGGGAGGCCGACCTCGTCATTCCAGACTCCTACCAGGTACGTGACAGTACCAGTCAGCCAGAGATGGAGTCTGGAAGGGAGGCCTCTCCACCGAAGGACATTTACCAAACTATTTCTGCGCTCTCAAATATTGTGCAGAAGTTACAAGAGCGGGTCACTTTGGGATTCACAAGACGGCTAATTTGATCTCCCGTACATTCTAGTGGCCAAACTTGATGAACGACTGCAAGAAATATGTATGATCTTGTATTTCATGCCTTCGGAATAAGACAGACAGAGCCAGAACTTGGGGTCTACTTGAGCCCCTTCCTGTACCTGAGAAACCATGGAGCATGATCTCCATGGATTTTATAGTAGAACTTCCCCCATCTGAAGACTTTACTACCATTTTCGTTGTGGTTGATCGTTTGACCAAAATGGCCCACTTTGTACCTCTGCAAAGAACTCCTTCTGCCCCGGAGACTGCCTCAACTTTTATCAAGGAGATTGTAAGGTTGCATGGCATCCCTGACAGCATAGTTTCTGATCGAGGGGTGCAGTTCACTTCTAGATTTTGGAGGGCCTTATGTGAAACTTTGAACATTGAACTCCGCCTCTCCACAGCTTATCACCCACAAACTAATGGACAGACTGAAAGGGTCAATCAAACCCTTGAACAGTACCTACGATGCTTTTCTTCTATTGCACAGGATGACTGGCTATCACTTCTCCCACTCGCGGAATTTTCATACAATAATTCCACCCATTCGGTAACCAAACAGTCACCTTTTTTCGCCAATTATGGATACCATCCTTCTTTCTTGCCTGAGCTGCCTATTGATTCTTCTGTACCTGCCGTACAAGACAGGTTGAACTTCCTTAACTCCAACTACCAATTACTGCAGGGACGGTCACCTCATGCGGAAGTCGCTCTTCCATGCGACCAAGATTCTCTTGTAACTTCTGCACAATATTTGAGAGCGCAGAAATAGTTTGGTAAATGTCCTTCGGTGGAGAGGCCTCCCTTCCAGACTCCATCTCTGGCTGACTGGTACTGTCACGTACCTGGTAGGAGTCTGGAATGACGAGGTCGGCCTCCCTTGTATCTCCAACCCAAGCCCCACTGAGGATGGGACAGACCTAGGGTGAGGAGTTACACGAGAGCCTGTAGTTGCGTGCAGAACATACAATAATTCCACCCATTCGGCAACCAAACAGTCACCTTTTTTCGCCAATTATGGATACCATCCTTCTTTCTTGCCTGAGCTGCCTATTGATTCTTCTGTACCTGCCGTACAAGACAGGTTGAACTTCCTTAACTCCAACTACCAATTACTGCAGGATACAATCTCCAAGACACAGGCAGATAATAAAAAGTTATTCGACAAGAAGAGAAGAGGCAATTTGAATCTTGAACCTGGAGATAAGGTCTGGCTTTCCACAGCGAACTTGAAACTAAGTTGCCCCTCGAGGAAGCTTGGCCCAAGATTTTTGGGGCCTTTTCCAGTCAAGAGAAAGATTAATGCAGTAGCATTCGAATTAGTGTTACCCAAGAACCTGAGAATCCACCCAGTATTCCATGTTTCTTTGTTGAAGCCTACAGTGCCAAATCCTTTCCCAAATCAGATTTCTGAAACCCCTCCACCGCTACTTATCGAAGGGAATGAGGAATTTGAGGTGGAGGCCGTATTGGACTGTAGGAAGAGAGGTAACCAAACACAGTTTCTCATTAAATGGAAAGGCTACGGGCCGGAAGAAAGTTCCTGGGAACCAGCTTCTGATGTGCATGCTCCAAGACTGGTACGAGCTTTCTTTCTACGCCACCCGGAAAAAGAGGTCATGAGGGGCATCCAGAGTCTGCCCCTAAGGGGGGCAATGTAAGGAAGCTGCCGGGAATCCGTCTGCGCATGCGCGCATTCGTCAACAGTCTCGGAATGCTGGCGCGCGCATCCCCAGTACGCGGCGGCCTTTCCGGAGTACCATTGCGCATGCGTGTGCGCAATTCGCGCATGCGCGTGCGCACGGGCAACGTGCGCGCGCAGGAGCACGCTCCTAATTCCCTTTGGCACCAGCCTGCCTACTTAAAGGATGCTCTGACTTCTGACAAGTGCTGACTGGTCTTCAGCAAGTACCCTGATACCTGAACTCTGTTTAAACCTGGCTTGATCCCTGTTGCTGAACCTTGGCTTCCCTTTGACCTTGCTTCCGGACTTGAATACTTGATTACTGGTTCCTGATCTCGGCTTCCCATCTGACCTCCCTCCTGCCTGTGCCTTGTACCTCGCTGCCCGTCTGCTACCGAACCCGGCCACCCTTGTGATCCTGCACCAGCCTCCTGCTTGGCTTAACGCTGTCTCCAGTGCCTGTGCTAGCTGTCCATCCTACCAGCTTTCCTGAGTCCAGTTCCTTACCAGATGCTCTGCCTGCATCTCCACGTCTGCAACTCAGCTGACAAGTTCTGCACGCAACTACAGGCACTCGTGTAACTCCTCACCCTAGGTCTGTCCCATCCTCAGTGGGGCTTGGGTTGGAGATACAAGGGAGGCCGACCTCGTCATTCCAGACTCCTACCAGGTACGTGACAGTACCAGTCAGCCAGAGATGGAGTCTGGAAGGGAGGCCTCTCCACCGAAGGACATTTACCAAACTATTTCTGCGCTCTCAAATATTGTGCAGAAGTTACAAGAGAATCTTGGTCGCATGGAAGAGCGACTTCCGCATGAGGTGACCGTCCCTGCAGTAATTGGTAGTTGGAGTTAAGGAAGTTCAACCTGTCTTGTACGGCAGGTACAGAAGAATCAATAGGCAGCTCAGGCAAGAAAGAAGGATGGTATCCATAATTGGCGAAAAAAGGTGACTGTTTGGTTACCGAATGGGTGGAATTATTGTATGAAAATTCCGCGAGTGGGAGAAGTGATAGAAAGAACAGGTAGAGGAGCAGGGGCGGCTGGCCTTGAAACCACAGAAAGAGTCTCTTTAGATTTTTCCGATTGCCTTTCTCGAAACCGCCGATCGATCTGAATAGTTAAATTTATCAGATCTTCCAGGGACGCGGGTATTCCCACTCTGGCAAGTTCATCTTTTACGGTGTCAGAAAGTCCTAGACGGAACTGGTGACGAAGTGCAGAGTGATTCCATTGGGTATCTGCGCTCCAAACACGAAAGTCAGTTACGTAATCTTCAACAGGCCTTGGCCCTTGCTGTAATTTGTCAAGCATGGATTCGGCAGTTTGCTGGGAAAAGGGGTCAGTGGTCAGGGGTCAGGAGGCTGGTGCAGGATCACAAGGGTGGCCGGGTTCGGTAGCAGACGGGCAGCGAGGTACTGGAAAAGGTTCAAGATTCAAATTGCCTCTTCTCTTCTTGTCGAATAACTTTTTATTATCTGCCTGGGTCTTGGAGATTGTATCCTGCAGTAATTGGTAGTTGGAGTTAAGGAAGTTCAACCTGTCTTGTACGGCAGGTACAGAAGAATCAATAGGCAGCTCAGGCAAGAAAGAAGGATGGTATCCATAATTGACGAAAAAAGGTGACTGTTTGGTTGCCGAATGGGTGGAATTATTGTATGAAAATTCCGCGAGTGGGAGAAGTGATAGCCAGTCATCCTGCGCAAAAGAAGAAAAGCATCGTAGGTACTGTTCAAGGGTTTGATTGACCCTTTCAGTCTGTCCATTAGTTTGTGGGTGATAAGCTGGCCACTAGAATGTACGGGAGATCAAATTAGCCGTCTTGTGAATCCCAAAGTGACCCGCTCTTGTAACTTCTGCACAATATTTGAGAGCGCAGAAATAGTTTGGTAAATGTCCTTCGGTGGAGAGGCCTCCCTTCCAGACTCCATCTCTGGCTGACTGGTACTGTCACGTACCTGGTAGGAGTCTGGAATGACGAGGTCGGCCTCCCTTGTATCTCCAACCCAAGCCCCACTGAGGATGGGACAGACCTAGGGTGAGGAGTTACACCTGTAGTTGCGTGCAGAACTTGTCAGCTGAGTTGCAGACGTGGAGATGCAGGCAGAGCATCTGGTAAGGAACTGGACTCAGGAAAGCTGGAAGGATGGACAGCAAGCACAGGCACTGGAGACAGCGTTAAGCCAAGCAGGAGGCTGGTGCAGGATCACAAGGGTGGCCGGGTTCGGTAGCAGACGGGCAGCGAGGTACTGGAAAAGGTTCAAGATTCAAATTGCCTCTTCTCTTCTTGTCGAAGAACTTTTTATTATCTGCCTGGGTCTTGGACCATCCTTCTTTCTTGCCTGAGCTGCCTATTGATTCTTCTGTACCTGCCGTACAAGACAGGTTGAACTTCCTTAACTCCAACTACCAATTACTGCAGGTCCCAGAACAGTTCAGAGTTGCCGTCCTAGGGCGATGTCATGATCATCCCCTAGCGGGTCACTTTGGGATTCACAAGACGGCTAATTTGATCTCCCGTACATTCTAGTGGCCAAACTTGATGAACGACTGCAAGAAATATGTATGATCTTGTATTTCATGCCTTCGGAATAAGACAGACAGAGCCAGAACTTGGGGTCTACTTGAGCCCCTTCCTGTACCTGAGAAACCATGGAGCATGATCTCCATGTATTTTATAGTAGAACTTCCCCCATCTGAAGACTTCACTACCATTTTCGTTGTGGTTGATCGTTTGACCAAAATGGCCCACTTTGTACCTCTGCAAAGAACTCCTTCTGCCCCGGAGACTGCCTCAACTTTTATCAAGGAGATTGTAAGGTTGCATGGCATCCCTGACAGCATAGTTTCTGATCGAGGGGTGCAGTTCACTTCTAGATTTTGGAGGGCCTTATGTGAAACTTTGAACATTGAACTCCGCCTCTCCACAGCTTATCACCCACAAACTAATGGACAGACTGAAAGGGTCAATCAAACCCTTGAACAGTACCTACGATGCTTTTCTTCTATTGCACAGGATGACTGGCTATCACTTCTCCCACTCGCGGAATTTTCATACAATAATTCCACCCATTCGGTAACCAAACAGTCACCTTTTTTCGCCAATTATGGATACCATCCTTCTTTCTTGCCTGAGCTGCCTATTGATTCTTCTGTACCTGCCGTACAAGACAGGTTGAACTTCCTTAACTCCAACTACCAATTACTGCAGGGACGGTCACCTCATGCGGAAGTCGCTCTTCCATGCGACCAAGATTCTCTTGTAACTTCTGCACAATATTTGAGAGCGCAGAAATAGTTTGGTAAATGTCCTTCGGTGGGGAGGCCTCCCTTCCAGACTCCATCTCTGGCTGACTGGTACTGTCACGTACCTGGTAGGAGTCTGGAATGACGAGGTCGGCCTCCCTTGTATCTCCAACCCAAGCCCCACTGAGGATGGGACAGACCTAGGGTGAGGAGTTACACGAGTGCCTGCAGTTGCGTGCAGAACTTGTCAGCTGAGTTGCAGACGTGGAGATGCAGGCAGAGCATCTGGTAAGGAACTGGACTCAGGAAAGCTGGTAGGATGGACAGCTAGCACAGGCACTGGAGACAGCGTTAAGCCAAGCAGGAGGCTGGTGCAGGATCACAAGGGTGACCGGGTTCGGTAGCAGACGGGCAGCGAGGTACAAGGCACAGGCAGGAGGGAGGTCAGATGGGAAGCCGAGATCAGGAACCAGTAATCAAGTATTCAAGTCCGGAAGCAAGGTCAAAGGGAAGCCAAGGTTCAGCAACAGGGATCAAGCCAGGTTTAAACAGAGTTCAGGTATCAGGGTACTTGCTGAAGACCAGTCAGCACTTGTCAGAAGTCAGAGCATCCTTTAAGTAGGCAGGCTGGTGCCAAAGGGAATTAGGAGCGTGCTCCTGCGCGCGCACGTTGCCCGTGCGCACGCGCATGCGCGAATTGCGCACACGCATGCGCAATGGTACTCCGGAAAGGCCGCTGCGTACTGGGGATGCGCGCGCCAGCATTCCGAGACTGTTGACGAATGCGCGCATGCGCAGACGGATTCCCGGCAGCTTCCTTACATTGCCCCCCCTTAGGGGCAGACTCTGGATGCCCCTCATGACCTCTTTTTCCGGGTGGCGTAGAAAGAAAGCTCGTACCAGTCTTGGAGCATGCACATCAGAAGCTGGTTCCCAGGAACTTTCTTCCGGCCCGTAGCCTTTCCATTTAATGAGAAACTGTGTTTGGTTACCTCTCTTCCTACAGTCCAATACGGCCTCCACCTCAAATTCCTCATTCCCTTCGATAAGTAGCGGTGGAGGGGTTTCAGAAATCTGATTTGGGAAAGGATTTGGCACTGTAGGCTTCAACAAAGAAACATGGAATACTGGGTGGATTCTCAGGTTCTTGGGTAACACTAATTCGAATGCTACTGCATTAATCTTTCTCTTGACTGGAAAAGGCCCCAAAAATCTTGGGCCAAGCTTCCTCGAGGGGCAACTTAGTTTCAAGTTCGCTGTGGAAAGCAAGACCTTATCTCCAGGTTCAAGATTCAAATTGCCTCTTATCTTCTTGTCGAAGAACTTTTTATTATCTGCCTGGGTCTTGGAGATTGTATCCTGCAGTAATTGGTAGTTGGAGTTAAGGAAGTTCAACCTGTCTTGTACGGCAGGTACAGAAGAATCAATAGGCAGCTCAGGCAAGAAAGAAGGATGGTATCCATAATTGGCGAAAAAGGTGACTGTTTGGTTGCCGAATGGGTGGAATTATTGTATGAAAATTCCGCGAGTGGGAGAAGTGATAGCCAGTCACCCTGTGCAAAAGAAGAAAAGCATCGTAGGTACTGTTCAAGGGTTTGATTGACCCTTTCAGTCTGTCCATTAGTTTGTGGGTGATAAGCTGTGGAGAGGCGGAGTTCATTTTTCAAAGTTTCACATAAGGCCCTCCAAAATCTAGAAGTGAACTGCACCCCTCGATCAGAAACTATGCTGTCAGGGATGCCATGCAACCTTACAATCTCCTTGATAAAAGTTGAGGCAGTCTCCGGGGCAGAAGGAGTTCCTTGCAGAGGTACAAAGTGGGCCATTTTGGTCAAACGATCAACCACAACGAAAATGTTAGTGAAGTCTTCAGATGGGGGAAGTTCTACTATAAAATCCATGGAGATCATGCTCCATGGTTTCTCAGGTACAGGAAGGGGCTCAAGTAAACCCCAAGTTCTGGCTCTGTCTGTCTTATTCCGAAGGCATGAAATACAAGATCTTACATATTTCTTGCAGTCGTTCATCAAATTTGGCCACCAGAATGTACGGGAGATCAAATTAGCCGTCTTGTGAATCCCAAAGTGACCCGCTCTTGTAACTTCTGCACAATATTTGAGAGCGCAGAAATAGTTTGGTAAATGTCCTTCGGTGGAGAGGCCTCCCTTCCAGACTCCATCTCTGGCTGACTGGTACTGTCACGTACCTGGTAGGAGTCTGGAATGACGGGGTCGGCCTCCCTTGTATCTCCAACCCAAGCCCCACTGAGGAGTGCCTGTAGTTGCGTGCAGAACTTTTCAGCTGAGTTGCAGACGTGGAGATGCAGGCAGAGCATCTGGTAAGGAACTGGACTCAGGAAAGCTGGTAGGATGGACAGCTAGCACAGGCACTGGAGACAGCGTTAAGCCAAGCAGGAGGCTGGTGCAGGATCACAAGGGTGGCCGGGTTCGGTAGCAGACGGGCAGCGAGGTACTGGAAAAGGTTCAAGATTCAAATTGCCTCTTCTCTTCTTGTCGAAGAACTTTTTATTATCTGCCTGGGTCTTGGAGATTGTATCCTGCAGTAATTGGTAGTTGGAGTTAAGGAAGTTCAACCTGTCTTGTACGGCAGGTACAGAAGAATCAATAGGCAGCTCAGGCAAGAAAGAAGGATGGTATCCATAATTGGCGAAAAAATTTGACTGTTTGGTTGCCGAATGGGTGGAATTATTGTATGAAAATTCCGCGAGTGGGAGAAGTGATAGCCAGTCATCCTGCGCAAAAGAAGAAAAGCATCGTAGGTACTGTTCAAGGGTTTGATTGACCCTTTCAGTCTGTCCATTAGTTTGTTGGTGATAAGCTGTGGAGAGGCGGAGTTCAATGTTCAAAGTTTCACATAAGGCCCTCCAAAATCTAGAAGTGAACTGCACCCCTCGATCAGAAACTATGCTGTCAGGGATGCCATGCAACCTTACAATCTCCTTGATAAAAGTTGAGGCAGTCTCCGGGGCAGAAGGAGTTCCTTGCAGAGGTACAAAGTGGGCCATTTTGGTCAAACGATCAACCACAACGAAAATGGTAGTGAAGTCTTCAGATGGGGGAAGTTCTACTATAAAATCCATGCAGATCATGCTCCATGGTTTCTCAGGTACAGGAAGGGGCTCAAGTAGACCCCAAGTTCTGGCTCTGTCTGTCTTATTCCGAAGGCATGAAATACAAGATCTTACATATTTCATGCAGTCGTTCATCAAGTTTGGCCACCAGAATGTACGGGAGATCAAATTAGCCGTCTTGTGAATCCCAAAGTGACCCGCTCTTGTAACTTCTGCACAATATTTGAGAGCGCAGAAATAGTTTGGTAAATGTCCTTCGGTGGAGAGGCCTCCCTTCCAGACTCCATCTCTGGCTGACTGGTACTGTCACGTACCTGGTAGGAGTCTGGAATGACGAGGTCGGCCTCCCTTGTATCTCCAACCCAAGCCCCACTGAGGATGGGACAGACCTAGGGTGAGGAGTTACACGAGAGCCTGTAGTTGCGTGCAGAACTTGTCAGCTGAGTTGCAGACGTGGAGATGCAGGCAGAGCATCTGGTAAGGAACTGGACTCAGGAAAGCTGGAAGGATGGACAGCTAGCACAGGCACTGGAGACAGCGTTAAGCCAAGCAGGAGGCTGGTGCAGGATCACAAGGGTGGCCGGGTTCGGTAGCAGACGGGCAGCGAGGTACTGGAAAAGGCCCCAAAAATCTTGGGCCAAGCTTCCTCGAGGGGCAACTTAGTTTCAAGTTCGCTGTGGAAAGCCAGACCTTATCTTCAGGTTCAAGATTCAAATTGCCTCTTCTCTTCTTGTCGAAGAACTTTTTATTATCTGCCTGGGTCTTGGAGATTGTATCCTGTAGTAATTGGTAGTTGGAGTTAAGGAAAGTCAACCTGTCTTGTACGGCAGGTACAGAAGAATCAATAGGCAGCTCAGGCGAGAAAGAAGGATGGTATCCATAATTGACGAAAAAAGGTGACTGTTTGGTTGCCGAATGGGTGGAATTATTGTATGAAAATTCCGCGAGTGGGAGAAGTGATAGCCAGTCATCCTGCGCAAAAGAAGAAAAGCATCGTAGGTACTGTTCAAGGGTTTGATTGACCCTTTCAGTCTGTCCATTAGTTTGTGGGTGATAAGCTGGCCACTAGAATGTACGGGAGATCAAATTAGCCGTCTTGTGAATCCCAAAGTGACCCGCTCTTGTAACTTCTGCACAATATTTGAGAGCGCAGAAATAGTTTGGTAAATGTCCTTCGGTGGAGAGGCCTCCCTTCCAGACTCCATCTCTGGCTGACTGGTACTGTCACGTACCTGGTAGGAGTCTGGAATGACGAGGTCGGCCTCCCTTGTATCTCCAACCCAAGCCCCACTGAGGATGGGACAGACCTAGGGTGAGGAGTTACACGAGTGCCTGTAGTTGCGTGCAGAACTTGTCAGCTGAGTTGCAGACGTGGAGATGCAGGCAGAGCATCTGGTAAGGAACTGGACTCAGGAAAGCTGGTAGGATGGACAGCTAGCACAGGCACTGGAGACAGCGTTAAGCCAAGCAGGAGGCTGGTGCAGGATCACAAGGGTGGCCGGGTTCGGTAGCAGACGGGCAGCGAGGTACTGGAAAAGGTTCAAGATTCAAATTGCCTCTTCTCTTCTTGTCGAAGAACTTTTTATTATCTGCCTGGGTCTTGGAGATTGTATCCTGCAGTAATTGGTAGTTGGAGTTAAGGAAGTTCAACCTGTCTTGTACGGCAGGTACAGAAGAATCAATAGGCAGCTCAGGCAAGAAAGAAGGATGGTATCCATAATTGGCGTAAAAAGGTGACTGTTTGGTTACCGAATGGGTGGAATTATTGTATGAAAATTCCGCGAGTGGGAGAAGTGATAGCCAGTCATCCTGTGTAAAGGAAGAAAAGCATCGTAGGTACTGTTCAAGGGTTTGATTGATGGCCTTGCAGAGGTACAAAGTGGGCCATTTTTGGTCAAACGATCAACCACAACGAAAATGGTAGTGAAGTCTTCAGATGGGGGAAGTTCTACTATAAAATCCATGGAGATCATGCTCCATGGTTTCTCAGGTACAGGAAGGGGCCAATTATGGATACCATCCTTCTTTCTTGCCTGAGCTGCCTATTGATTCTTCTGTACCTGCCGTACAAGACAGGTTGAACTTCCTTAACTCCAACTACCAATTACTGCAGGATACAATCTCCAAGACCCAGGCAGATAATAAAAAGTTCTTCGACAAGAAGAGAAGAGGCAATTTGAACCTTGAACCTTTTCCAGTACCTCGCTGCCCGTCTGCTACCGAACCCGGCCACCCTTGTGATCCTGCACCAGCCTCCTGCTTGGCTTAACGCTGTCTCCAGTGCCTGTGCTAGCTGTCCATCCTACCAGCTTTCCTGAGTCCAGTTCCTTACCAGATGCTCTGCCTGCATCTCCACGTCTGCAACTCAGCTGACAAGTTCTGCACGCAACTACAGGCACTCGTGTAACTCCTCACCCTAGGTCTGTCCCATCCTCAGTGGGGCTTGGGTTGGAGATACAAGGGAGGCCGACCTCGTCATTCCAGACTCCTACCAGGTACGTGACAGTACCAGTCAGCCAGAGATGGAGTCTGGAAGGGAGGCCTCTCCACCGAAGGACATTTACCAAACTATTTCTGCGCTCTCAAATATTGTGCAGAAGTTACAAGAGAATCTTGGTCGCATGGAAGAGCGACTTCCGCATGAGGTGACCGTCCCTGCAGTAATTGGTAGTTGGAGTTAAGGAAGTTCAACCTGTCTTGTACGGCAGGTACAGAAGAATCAATAGGCAGCTCAGGCAAGAAAGAAGGATGGTATCCATAATTGGCGAAAAAAGGTGACTGTTTGGTTACCGAATGGGTGGAATTATTGTATGAAAATTCCGCGAGTGGGAGAAGTGATAGAGAGAACAGGTAGAGGAGCAGGGGCGGCTGGCCTTGAAACCACAGAAAGAGTCTCTTTAGATTTTTCCGATTGCCTTTCTCGAAACCGCCGATCGATCTGAATAGTTAAATTTATCAGATCTTCCAGGGACGCGGGTATTCCCACTCTGGCAAGTTCATCTTTTACGGTGTCAGAAAGTCCTAGACGGAACTGGTGACGAAGTGCAGAGTGATTCCATTGGGTATCTGCGCTCCAAACACGAAAGTCAGTTACGTAATCTTCAACAGGCCTTGGCCCTTGCTGTAATTTGTCAAGCATGGATTCGGCAGTTTGCTGGGAAAAGGGGTCAGTGGTCAGGGGTCAGGAGGCTGGTGCAGGATCACAAGGGTGGCCGGGTTCGGTAGCAGACGGGCAGCGAGGTACTGGAAAAGGTTCAAGATTCAAATTGCCTCTTCTCTTCTTGTCGAATAACTTTTTATTATCTGCCTGGGTCTTGGAGATTGTATCCTGCAGTAATTGGTAGTTGGAGTTAAGGAAGTTCAACCTGTCTTGTACGGCAGGTACAGAAGAATCAATAGGCAGCTCAGGCAAGAAAGAAGGATGGTATCCATAATTGACGAAAAAAGGTGACTGTTTGGTTGCCGAATGGGTGGAATTATTGTATGAAAATTCCGCGAGTGGGAGAAGTGATAGCCAGTCATCCTGCGCAAAAGAAGAAAAGCATCGTAGGTACTGTTCAAGGGTTTGATTGACCCTTTCAGTCTGTCCATTAGTTTGTGGGTGATAAGCTGGCCACTAGAATGTACGGGAGATCAAATTAGCCGTCTTGTGAATCCCAAAGTGACCCGCTCTTGTAACTTCTGCACAATATTTGAGAGCGCAGAAATAGTTTGGTAAATGTCCTTCGGTGGAGAGGCCTCCCTTCCAGACTCCATCTCTGGCTGACTGGTACTGTCACGTACCTGGTAGGAGTCTGGAATGACGAGGTCGGCCTCCCTTGTATCTCCAACCCAAGCCCCACTGAGGATGGGACAGACCTAGGGTGAGGAGTTACACCTGTAGTTGCGTGCAGAACTTGTCAGCTGAGTTGCAGACGTGGAGATGCAGGCAGAGCATCTGGTAAGGAACTGGACTCAGGAAAGCTGGTAGGATGGACAGCAAGCACAGGCACTGGAGACAGCGTTAAGCCAAGCAGGAGGCTGGTGCAGGATCACAAGGGTGGCCGGGTTCGGTAGCAGACGGGCAGCGAGGTACTGGAAAAGGTTCAAGATTCAAATTGCCTCTTCTCTTTTTGTCGAAGAACTTTTTATTATCTGCCTGGGTCTTGGACCATCCTTCTTTCTTGCCTGAGCTGCCTATTGATTCTTCTGTACCTGCCGTACAAGACAGGTTGAACTTCCTTAACTCCAACTACCAATTACTGCAGGTCCCAGAACAGTTCAGAGTTGCCGTCCTAGGGCGATGTCATGATCATCCCCTAGCGGGTCACTTTGGGATTCACAAGACGGCTAATTTGATCTCCCGTACATTCTAGTGGCCAAACTTGATGAACGACTGCAAGAAATATGTATGATCTTGTATTTCATGCCTTCGGAATAAGACAGACAGAGCCAGAACTTGGGGTCTACTTGAGCCCCTTCCTGTACCTGAGAAACCATGGAGCATGATCTCCATGTATTTTATAGTAGAACTTCCCCCATCTGAAGACTTCACTACCATTTTCGTTGTGGTTGATCGTTTGACCAAAATGGCCCACTTTGTACCTCTGCAAAGAACTCCTTCTGCCCCGGAGACTGCCTCAACTTTTATCAAGGAGATTGTAAGGTTGCATGGCATCCCTGACAGCATAGTTTCTGATCGAGGGGTGCAGTTCACTTCTAGATTTTGGAGGGCCTTATGTGAAACTTTGAACATTGAACTCCGCCTCTCCACAGCTTATCACCCACAAACTAATGGACAGACTGAAAGGGTCAATCAAACCCTTGAACAGTACCTACGATGCTTTTCTTCTATTGCACAGGATGACTGGCTATCACTTCTCCCACTCGCGGAATTTTCATACAATAATTCCACCCATTCGGTAACCAAACAGTCACCTTTTTTCGCCAATTATGGATACCATCCTTCTTTCTTGCCTGAGCTGCCTATTGATTCTTCTGTACCTGCCGTACAAGACAGGTTGAACTTTCTTAACTCCAACTACCAATTACTGCAGGATACAATCTCCAAGACCCAGGCAGATAATAAAAAGTTATTCGACAAGAAGAGAAGAGGCAATTTGAATCTTGAACCTTTTCCAGTACCTCGCTGCCCGTCTGCTACCGAACCCGGCCACCCTTGTGATCCTGCACCAGCCTCCTGACCCCTGACCACTAACCCCTTTTCCCAGCAAACTGCCGAATCCATGCTTGACAAATTACAGCAAGGGCCAAGGCCTGTTGAAGATTACGTAACTGACTTTCGTGTTTGGAGCGCAGATACCCAATGGAATCACTCTGCACTTCGTCACCAGTTCCGTCTAGGACTTTCTGACACCGTAAAAGATTAACTTGCCAGAGTGGGAATACCCGCGTCCCTGGAAGATCTGATAAATTTAACTATTCAGATCGATCGGCGGTTTCGAGAAAGGCAATCGGAAAAATCTAAAGGGACTCTTTCTGTGGTTTCAAGGCCAGCCGCCCCTGCTCCTCTACCTGTTCCTCCCCCAGAAGGAGGGAACAGCATAAGGCACCTCACAGCAGTTTTCGTAGGTTTCCTCTTTCTCCTGCTGAACGTCTACGTCGAGTCCAAGGCAGTCTGTGTCTCTACTGCGGGGAGGTTGGCCACTTCATACGAACTTGTCCGGCAGAGACCTGCAGGATCTCTTCCCGTCAGCCTCTTGTGATGCATCTCCCTGGGAAGGATCAGTCACATGTCTCTCTTCCCATCAGCTTCAGCTCCCGAAAAGACGGTTTCAGTACTTGCAATCATAGACTCTGGGGCCTGCAGCTGTTTTGTGGACTCTGCATTTGCTTCTCTTCAGCAGCTGCCCTTGGGTACCAAGAGGCAAGGGTTCCATGTCCATCTGGCTGACGGCTCCGGTATTAAATCAGGCCCGGTTACTCAGGGGACCTTGCCTATTCTCTGCCAGACTTCTTCAGGCCATAGCGAACTCCTCCGTTTGGATGTCATAGCTTCTCCATGTTTCCCGTTATCCTCGGCATTCCATGGTTGAAGGCACACAACCCTCACGTTGACTGGCTTACCGGAGATATCTCTTTTTCGTCCAACTACTGCCAGACGCACTGCCTCTTGGGAGGAACTGTCAACTCCACGCACCTCCTGGGTATCCACCCTGACCATGAAGCCTCTAAACTGATCCGGTTGCTTATCACGAATTTCTGGACGTCTTTAATAAAAAGGGTGCAGACACTCTTCCACCTCATAGAACTTACGATTGCCCCATTGAACTTCTACCGGGAGCCGAGATCCCGTTTGGTCGGATTTACCCTCTCTCTGAGCCTGAATTGGAAGCCCTGCGTACCTATATCGACGAGAGCCTTGAAAAGCAGTTCATTCGGCCTTCCACTTCACCAGCAGGAGCCGGTATTTTCTTCGTTGAGAAAAAAGACCACACCTTGAGGCCCTGTGTGGACTATCGTGACCTTAACAGGGTCACTGTCAAGAATCGGTACCCTCTTCCTCTGATTCCCGAACTATTCCAGAGGCTGCGAGGGGCACGAGTGTTCTCCAAACTGGACTTGAGGGGTGCCTATAATCTTGTCAGAATCAGGGAGGGAGACGAATGGAAGACGGCCTTCCGGACACGTTTTGGCCACTTTGAGTATTTAGTCATGCCATTCGGGCTCTGCAATGCTCCAGCCACATTCCAGCATCTGGTAAACGATTTTTTCGGGACTTTCTTGATTTATTCGTCATCGTGTATCTGGATGACATCCTTGTATTCTCTGAAACTTTAGAATCCCATCGGACTCATGTAAAAAAGGTATTAGCTCGATTGCGGGAACACTGACTTTACGCAAAGGCTGAAAATGCGACTTTGAAAAGCAAGTTGTGCATTTCCTAGGGCTTGTCATCTCCGCCGAAGGAATCTCCATGGACCCTTAGAAAGTCGCTTCTGTCTTGGAATGGTCTGCTCCTACTGACAGAAAAGCTGTACAGAGGTTCGTGGGGTTTGCTAACTTTTATAGAACATTTATTAAGGACTTTTCTGGCATCATCACTCCCATTACTCAGCTAACGAAACAGCATGTTCCCTTTCGATGGACCCCAGAGGCTCAGACAGCGTTTGAACAGTTGAAAGCCTTATTCACCTCAGCTCCCATCTTGAAACATCCCGATCCCTCCTTAGCTTATGTTTTGGAGGTAGACGCCTCGGAAAATGCAGTTGAGGCTATTATTTCCCAACGCCAAGGGCCCAAATCATTGCTCCACCCTGTGGCCTTCTTCTCTAAAAAATTAAAT
>JARGYO010004355.1:0-29040 GCA_029206835.1 Rana muscosa | reverse complement strand
TCCACAGTACATCAGGGATGGTCCATAGTACATCAGTGATGATCCATAGTACACCAGTGATGATCCATAGTACACCAGTGATGGCCCATAGTACATCAGTGATGAACTATAGTACATCAGTGATGATCCACAGTACATCAGGGATGGTCCATAGTACATCAGTGATGATCCATAGTACACCAGTGATGGCCCATAGTACATCAGTGATGAACTATAGTACATCAGTGATGATCCACAGTACATCAGTTATGATCCACAGTACATCAGGGATGGTCCATAGTACACCAGTGATGATCCACAGTACACCAGTGATGATCCATAGTACACCAGTGATGGTCCATAGTACATCAGTGATGATCTATAGTACATCAGTGATGGTCCATAGTACATCAGTGATGATCTATATACATAGTACACCAGTGATGATCTATAGTACATCAGTGATGATCTACAGTACATCAGTTATGATCCACAGTACATTAGTGATGATCCACAGTACATCAGTGATGATCCACAGTACATCAGTGATGATCCACAATACTTCAGTGATGATCCACAGTACATCAGGGATGGTCCACAGTACATCAGTGATGGTCCACAGTATATCAGTGATGATCCATAGTACATCAGTGATGATCTATAGTACATCAGTGATGGTCCATGGTACATCAGTGATGATCTATAGTACATCAGTGATGATCTATAGTACATCAGTGATGATCCACAGTACATCAGTTATGATACACAGTACATCAGTGATGATCCACAGTACATCAGTGATGATCCACAGTGCATCAGTGATGATCCACAGTACATCAGTGATGATCCACAATACTTCAGTGATGATCCACAGTACATCAGTGATGATCCACAGTACATCAGGGATGGTCCACAGTATATCAGTGATGATCCATAGTACATCAGTGATGATCCATAGTACACCAGTGATGGCCCATAGTACACCAGTGATGGCCCATAGTACATCAGTGATGATCCATAGTACATCAGTGATGATCCACAGTACATCAGTGATGATCCACAGTACATCAGGATGGTCCACAGTACATCAGTGATGATCCATAGTACACCTGTGATGATCCATAGTACACCAGTGATGGCCCATAGTACACCAGTGATGATCCATAGTACACCAGTGATGGCCCATAGTACATCAGTGATGAACTATAGTACATCAGTGATGATCCACAGTACATCAGTGATGATCCATAGTACACCAGTGATGGCCCATAGTACACCAGTGATGATCCATAGTACACCAGTGATGGCCCATAGTACATCAGTGATGAACTATAGTACATCAGTGATGATCCACAGTACATCAGTGATGATCCACAGTACATCAGGGATGGTCCATAGTACATCAGTGATGATCCATAGTACACCAGTGATGATCCTTAGTACACCAGTGATGGCCCATAGTACATCAGTGATGAACTATAGTACATCAGTGATGATCCACAGTACATCAGTGATGATCCACAGTACATCAGGGATGGTCCATAGTACACCAGTGATGATCCACAGTACACCAGTGATGATCCATAGTACACCAGTGATGGTCCATAGTACATCAGTGATGATCTATAGTACACCAGTGATGGTCCATAGTACATCAGTGATGATCTATAGTACATCAGTGATAAACTATAGTACATCAGTGATGATCTATAGTACATCAGTGATGATCCATAGTACACCAGTGATGATCCATAGTACGCCAGGGATGGCCCACAGTACATCAGTGATGAACTATAGTACATCAGTGATGATCCATAGTACATCAGTGATGATCCATAGTACATCAGTGATGATCCACAGTACATCAGGGATGGTCCATAGTACACCAGTGATGATCCACAGTACACCAGTGATGATCCATAGTACACCAGTGATGGTCCATAGTACATCAGTGATGATCTATAGTACATCAGTGATGGTCCATAGTACATCAGTGATGATCTATAGTACATCAGTGATGATCTATAGTACATCAGTGATGATCCATAGTACATCAGTGATGATCCACAGTACATCAGTGATGGTCCACAGTACATCAGGGATGGTCCACAGTACATCGGTGATGATCCATAGTACACCAGTGATGGTCCATAGTACACCAGTGATGGTCCATAGTACATCAGTGATGATCTATAGTACACCAGTGATGATCTATAGTACATCAGTGATGAACTATAGAACATCAGTGATGATCTATAGTACATCAGTGATGATCCATAGTACACCAGTGATGATCCATAGTACACCAGTGATGGCCCATAGTACACCAGTGATGGCCCATAGTACATCAGTGATGATCTATAGTACATCAGTGATGATCCACAGTACATCAGGGATGGTCCATAGTACATCAGTGATGATCCATAGTACACCAGTGATGATCCATAGTACACCAGTGATGGCCCATAGTACATCAGTGATGAACTATAGTACATCAGTGATGATCCACAGTACATCAGTGATGGTCCATAGTACATCAGTGATGATCCATAGTACACCAGTGATGATCCATAGTACACCAGTGATGGCCCATAGTACATCAGTGATGAACTATAGTACATCAGTGATGATCCATAGTACATCAGTGATGATCCATAGTATATCAGTGATGATCCACAGTACATCAGGGATGGTCCATAGTACACCAGTGATGATCCACAGTACACCAGTGATGATCCATAGTACACCAGTGATGGTCCATAGTACATCAGTGATGATCTATAGTACATCAGTGATGATCTATAGTACATCAGTGATGATCCATAGTACATCAGTGATGATCCACAGTACATCAGTGATGATCCACAGTACATCAGTGATGGTCCACAGTACATCGGTGATGATCCATAGTACACCAGTGATGGCCCATAGTACATCAGTGATGGTCCATAGTACATCAGTGATGATCCATAGTACATCAGTGATGATCCATAGTACACCAGTGATGGCCCATAGTACACCAGTGATGGCCCATAGTACATCAGTGATGATCCACAGTACATCAGTGATGATCCATAGTACATCAGTGATGATCCACAGTACATCAGTGATGATCCACAGTACATCAGGGATGGTCCATAGTACATCAGTGATGATCCATAGTACACCAGTGATGATCCATAGTACACCAGTGATGGCCCATAGTACATCAGTGATGAACTATAGTACATCAGTGATGATCCACAGTACATCAGTGATGATCCACAGTTCATCAGGGATGGTCCATAGTACACCAGTGATGATCCACAGTACACCAGTGATGATCCATAGTACACCAGTGATGGTCCATAGTACACCAGTGATGATCCATAGTACACCAGTGATGGCCCATAGTACATCAGTGATGAACTATAGTACATCAGTGATGATCCACAGTACATCAGTGATGATCCACAGTACATCAGGGATGGTCCATAGTACACCAGTGATGATCCACAGTACACCAGTGATGATCCATAGTACACCAGTGATGGTCCATAGTACATCAGTGATGATCTATAGTACATCAGTGATGGTCCATAGTACATCAGTGATGATCTATAGTACATCAGTGATGATCTATAGTACATCAGTGATGATCCACAATACATCAGTTATGATACACAGTACATCAGTGATGATCCACAGTACATCAGTGATGATCCACAATACTTCAGTGATGATCCACAGTACATCAGTGATGATCCACAGTACATAAGGGATGGTCCACAGTATATCAGTGATGATCCATAGTACATCAGTGATGGTCCATAGTACATCAGTGATGGTCCATAGTACACCAGTGATGATCCATAGTACACCAGTGATGGCCCATAGTACACCAGTGATGGCCCATAGTACATCAGTGATGATCCATAGTACATCAGTGATGATCCACAGTACATCAGTGATGATCCACAGTACATCAGGGATGGTCCATAGTACATCAGTGATGATCCATAGTACACCAGTGATGATCCATAGTACACCAGTGATGGCCCATAGTACATCAGTGATGAACTATAGTACATCAGTGATGATCCACAGTACATCAGGGATGGTCCATAGTACATCAGTGATGATCCATAGTACACCAGTGATGATCCATAGTACACCAGTGATGGCCCATAGTACATCAGTGATGAACTATAGTACATCAGTGATGATCCACAGTACATCAGTGATGATCCATAGTACATCAGTGATGATCCACAGTACATCAGTGATGATCCACAGTACATCAGGGATGGTCCATAGTACATCAGTGATGATCCATAGTACACCAGTGATGATCCATAGTACACAGTGATGGCCCATAGTACATCAGTGATGAACTATAGTACATCAGTGATGATCCACAGTACATCAGTGATGATCCAAAGTACATCAGGGATGGTCCATAGTACACCAGTGATGATCCACAGTACACCAGTGATGATCCATAGTACACCAGTGATGGTCCATAGTACATCAGTGATGATCTATAGTACATCAGTGATGGTCCATAGTACATCAGTGATGAGCTATAGTACATCAGTGATGATCTATAGTACATCAGTGATGATCCATAGTACACCAGTGATGATCCATAGTACACCAGTGATGGCCCATAGTACATCAGTGATGATCCATAGTACACCAGTGATGATCCATTGTACACCAGTGATGGCCCATAGTACATCAGTGATGAACTATAGTACATCAGTGATGATCCACAGTACATCAGTGATGATCCATAGTACATCAGTGATGATCCACAGTACATCAGTGATGATCCACAGTACATCAGGGATGGTCCATAGTACATCAGTGATGATCCATAGTACACCAGTGATGATCCATAGTACACCAGTGATGGCCCACAGTATATCAGTGATGATCCACAGTACATCAGTGATGATCCACAGTACATCAGGGATGGTCCATAGTACACCAGTGATGATCCACAGTACACCAGTGATGATCCATAGTACACCAGTGATGATCCATAGTACACCAGTGATGGCCCATAGTACACCAGTGATGGCCCATAGTACATCAGTGATGATCCACAGTACATCAGTGATGATCTATAGTACATCAGGGATGGTCCACAGTACATCAGTGATGATCCATAGTACACCAGTGATGATCCATAGTACATCAGTGATGATCCATAGTAAACCTGTGATGGCCCACAGTACACCTGTGATGGCCCACAGTACATCAGTGATGATCCACAGTACATCAGGGATGAGCCACAGTATATCAGGGATGGTCCACAGTATATCAGTGATGATCCATAGTACACCAGTGATGATCCATAGTACACCAGGGATGATCCATAGTACACCAGTGATGATCCATAGTACACCAGTGATGATCCATAGTACATCAGTGATGGTCCATAGTACACCAGTGATGATCCATAGTACACCAGTGATGGCCCATAGTACACCAGTGATGGCCCATAGTACACCAGTGATGATCCATAGTACACCAGTGATGGCCCATAGTACACCAGTGATGTCCCATAGTACATCAGTGAGGATCCACAGTACATCAGTGATGATCCATAGTACACCAGGGATGGCCCATAGTACATCAGTGATGGCTCATAGTACATCAGTGATGATCCATAGTACATCAGTGGTGATCCATTGTACACCAGTGATGGCCCATAGTACATCAGTGATGGTCCATAGTACATCAGTGATGATCCATAGTACATCAGTAATGATCTATAGTACATCAGTGATGATCCACAGTACATCAGTGATGATCCACAGTACATCAGTTATGATCCACAGTACATCAGTGATGATCCACAGTACATCAGTGATGATCCACAATACTTCAGTGATGATCCACAGTACATCAGTGATGATCCACAGTACATCAGGGATGGTCCACAGTATATCAGTGATGATCCATAGTACATCAGTGATGGCCCATAGTACATCAGTGACGATCCATAGTACACCAGTGATGATCCATAGTACACCAGTGATGTTCCATAGTACACCAGGGATGATCCACAGTACATCAGTGATGATCCACAGTACATCAGTGGTGGTCCACAGTACATCAGTGATGGTCCATAGTACACCAGTGATGATCCATAGTACACCAGTGATGATCCATAGTACACCAGTGATGGCCCATAGTACATCAGTGATGATCCATAGTACATCAGTGATGATCCACAGTACATCAGTGATGATCCACAGTACATCAGGGATGGTCCATAGTACATCAGTGATGATCCATAGTACACCAGTGATGATCCATAGTACACCAGTGATGGCCCATAGTACATCAGTGATGAACTATAGTACATCAGTGATGATCCACAGTACATCAGGGATGGTCCATAGTACATCAGTGATGATCCATAGTACACCAGTGATGGCCCATAGTACATCAGTGATGAACTATAGTACATCAGTGATGATCCACAGTACATCAGTTATGATCCACAGTACATCAGGGATGGTCCATAGTACACCAGTGATGATCCACAGTACACCAGTGATGATCCATAGTACACCAGTGATGGTCCATAGTACATCAGTGATGATCTATAGTACATCAGTGATGGTCCATAGTACATCAGTGATGATCTATATACATAGTACACCAGTGATGATCTATAGTACATCAGTGATGATCTACAGTACATCAGTTATGATCCACAGTACATTAGTGATGATCCACAGTACATCAGTGATGATCCACAGTACATCAGTGATGATCCACAATACTTCAGTGATGATCCACAGTACATCAGGGATGGTCCACAGTACATCAGTGATGGTCCACAGTATATCAGTGATGATCCATAGTACATCAGTGATGATCTATAGTACATCAGTGATGGTCCATGGTACATCAGTGATGATCTATAGTACATCAGTGATGATCTATAGTACATCAGTGATGATCCACAGTACATCAGTTATGATACACAGTACATCAGTGATGATCCACAGTACATCAGTGATGATCCACAGTGCATCAGTGATGATCCACAGTACATCAGTGATGATCCACAATACTTCAGTGATGATCCACAGTACATCAGTGATGATCCACAGTACATCAGGGATGGTCCACAGTATATCAGTGATGATCCATAGTACATCAGTGATGATCCATAGTACACCAGTGATGGCCCATAGTACACCAGTGATGGCCCATAGTACATCAGTGATGATCCATAGTACATCAGTGATGATCCACAGTACATCAGTGATGATCCACAGTACATCAGGGATGGTCCACAGTACATCAGTGATGATCCATAGTACACCTGTGATGATCCATAGTACACCAGTGATGGCCCATAGTACACCAGTGATGATCCATAGTACACCAGTGATGGCCCATAGTACATCAGTGATGAACTATAGTACATCAGTGATGATCCACAGTACATCAGTGATGATCCATAGTACACCAGTGATGGCCCATAGTACACCAGTGATGATCCATAGTACACCAGTGATGGCCCATAGTACATCAGTGATGAACTATAGTACATCAGTGATGATCCACAGTACATCAGTGATGATCCACAGTACATCAGGGATGGTCCATAGTACATCAGTGATGATCCATAGTACACCAGTGATGATCCTTAGTACACCAGTGATGGCCCATAGTACATCAGTGATGAACTATAGTACATCAGTGATGATCCACAGTACATCAGTGATGATCCACAGTACATCAGGGATGGTCCATAGTACACCAGTGATGATCCACAGTACACCAGTGATGATCCATAGTACACCAGTGATGGTCCATAGTACATCAGTGATGATCTATAGTACACCAGTGATGGTCCATAGTACATCAGTGATGATCTATAGTACATCAGTGATAAACTATAGTACATCAGTGATGATCTATAGTACATCAGTGATGATCCATAGTACACCAGTGATGATCCATAGTACGCCAGGGATGGCCCACAGTACATCAGTGATGAACTATAGTACATCAGTGATGATCCATAGTACATCAGTGATGATCCATAGTACATCAGTGATGATCCACAGTACATCAGGGATGGTCCATAGTACACCAGTGATGATCCACAGTACACCAGTGATGATCCATAGTACACCAGTGATGGTCCATAGTACATCAGTGATGATCTATAGTACATCAGTGATGGTCCATAGTACATCAGTGATGATCTATAGTACATCAGTGATGATCTATAGTACATCAGTGATGATCCATAGTACATCAGTGATGATCCACAGTACATCAGTGATGGTCCACAGTACATCAGGGATGGTCCACAGTACATCGGTGATGATCCATAGTACACCAGTGATGGTCCATAGTACACCAGTGATGGTCCATAGTACATCAGTGATGATCTATAGTACACCAGTGATGATCTATAGTACATCAGTGATGAACTATAGAACATCAGTGATGATCTATAGTACATCAGTGATGATCCATAGTACACCAGTGATGATCCATAGTACACCAGTGATGGCCCATAGTACACCAGTGATGGCCCATAGTACATCAGTGATGATCTATAGTACATCAGTGATGATCCACAGTACATCAGGGATGGTCCATAGTACATCAGTGATGATCCATAGTACACCAGTGATGATCCATAGTACACCAGTGATGGCCCATAGTACATCAGTGATGAACTATAGTACATCAGTGATGATCCACAGTACATCAGTGATGGTCCATAGTACATCAGTGATGATCCATAGTACACCAGTGATGATCCATAGTACACCAGTGATGGCCCATAGTACATCAGTGATGAACTATAGTACATCAGTGATGATCCATAGTACATCAGTGATGATCCATAGTATATCAGTGATGATCCACAGTACATCAGGGATGGTCCATAGTACACCAGTGATGATCCACAGTACACCAGTGATGATCCATAGTAAACCAGTGATGGTCCATAGTACATCAGTGATGATCTATAGTACATCAGTGATGATCTATAGTACATCAGTGATGATCCATAGTACATCAGTGATGATCCACAGTACATCAGTGATGATCCACAGTACATCAGTGATGGTCCACAGTACATCGGTGATGATCCATAGTACACCAGTGATGGCCCATAGTACATCAGTGATGGTCCATAGTACATCAGTGATGATCCATAGTACATCAGTGATGATCCATAGTACACCAGTGATGGCCCATAGTACACCAGTGATGGCCCATAGTACATCAGTGATGATCCACAGTACATCAGTGATGATCCATAGTACATCAGTGATGATCCACAGTACATCAGTGATGATCCACAGTACATCAGGGATGGTCCATAGTACATCAGTGATGATCCATAGTACACCAGTGATGATCCATAGTACACCAGTGATGGCCCATAGTACATCAGTGATGAACTATAGTACATCAGTGATGATCCACAGTACATCAGTGATGATCCACAGTTCATCAGGGATGGTCCATAGTACACCAGTGATGATCCACAGTACACCAGTGATGATCCATAGTACACCAGTGATGGTCCATAGTACACCAGTGATGATCCATAGTACACCAGTGATGGCCCATAGTACATCAGTGATGAACTATAGTACATCAGTGATGATCCACAGTACATCAGTGATGATCCACAGTACATCAGGGATGGTCCATAGTACACCAGTGATGATCCACAGTACACCAGTGATGATCCATAGTACACCAGTGATGGTCCATAGTACATCAGTGATGATCTATAGTACATCAGTGATGGTCCATAGTACATCAGTGATGATCTATAGTACATCAGTGATGATCTATAGTACATCAGTGATGATCCACAATACATCAGTTATGATCCACAGTACATCAGTGATGATCCACAGTACATCAGTGATGATCCACAATACTTCAGTGATGATCCACAGTACATCAGTGATGATCCACAGTACATAAGGGATGGTCCACAGTATATCAGTGATGATCCATAGTACATCAGTGATGGTCCATAGTACATCAGTGATGGTCCATAGTACACCAGTGATGATCCATAGTACACCAGTGATGGCCCATAGTACACCAGTGATGGCCCATAGTACATCAGTGATGATCCATAGTACATCAGTGATGATCCACAGTACATCAGTGATGATCCACAGTACATCAGGGATGGTCCATAGTACATCAGTGATGATCCATAGTACACCAGTGATGATCCATAGTACACCAGTGATGGCCCATAGTACATCAGTGATGAACTATAGTACATCAGTGATGATCCACAGTACATCAGGGATGGTCCATAGTACATCAGTGATGATCCATAGTACACCAGTGATGATCCATAGTACACCAGTGATGGCCCATAGTACATCAGTGATGAACTATAGTACATCAGTGATGATCCACAGTACATCAGTGATGATCCATAGTACATCAGTGATGATCCACAGTACATCAGTGATGATCCACAGTACATCAGGGATGGTCCATAGTACATCAGTGATGATCCATAGTACACCAGTGATGATCCATAGTACACCAGTGATGGCCCATAGTACATCAGTGATGAACTATAGTACATCAGTGATGATCCACAGTACATCAGTGATGATCCAAAGTACATCAGGGATGGTCCATAGTACACCAGTGATGAGTCACAGTACACCAGTGATGATCCATAGTACACCAGTGATGGTCCATAGTACATCAGTGATGATCTATAGTACATCAGTGATGGTCCATAGTACATCAGTGATGAGCTATAGTACATCAGTGATGATCTATAGTACATCAGTGATGATCCATAGTACACCAGTGATGATCCATAGTACACCAGTGATGGCCCATAGTACATCAGTGATGATCCATAGTACACCAGTGATGATCCATAGTACACCAGTGATGGCCCATAGTACATCAGTGATGAACTATAGTACATCAGTGATGATCCACAGTACATCAGTGATGATCCACAGTACATCAGGGATGGTCCATAGTACACCAGTGATGATCCACAGTACACCAGTGATGATCCATAGTACACCAGTGATGGTCCATAGTACATCAGTGATGATCTATAGTACATCAGTGATGGTCCATAGTACATCAGTGATGATCTATAGTACATCAGTGATGATCTATAGTACATCAGTGATGATCCACAATACATCAGTTATGATACACAGTACATCAGTGATGATCCACAGTACATCAGTGATGATCCACAATACTTCAGTGATGATCCACAGTACATCAGTGATGATCCACAGTACATAAGGGATGGTCCACAGTATATCAGTGATGATCCATAGTACATCAGTGATGGTCCATAGTACATCAGTGATGGTCCATAGTACACCAGTGATGATCCATAGTACACCAGTGATGGCCCATAGTACACCAGTGATGGCCCATAGTACATCAGTGATGATCCATAGTACATCAGTGATGATCCACAGTACATCAGTGATGATCCACAGTACATCAGGGATGGTCCATAGTACATCAGTGATGATCCATAGTACACCAGTGATGATCCATAGTACACCAGTGATGGCCCATAGTACATCAGTGATGAACTATAGTACATCAGTGATGATCCACAGTACATCAGGGATGGTCCATAGTACATCAGTGATGATCCATAGTACACCAGTGATGATCCATAGTACACCAGTGATGGCCCATAGTACATCAGTGATGAACTATAGTACATCAGTGATGATCCACAGTACATCAGTGATGATCCATAGTACATCAGTGATGATCCACAGTACATCAGTGATGATCCACAGTACATCAGGGATGGTCCATAGTACATCAGTGATGATCCATAGTACACCAGTGATGATCCATAGTACACCAGTGATGGCCCATAGTACATCAGTGATGAACTATAGTACATCAGTGATGATCCACAGTACATCAGTGATGATCCAAAGTACATCAGGGATGGTCCATAGTACACCAGTGATGATCCACAGTACACCAGTGATGATCCATAGTACACCAGTGATGGTCCATAGTACATCAGTGATGATCTATAGTACATCAGTGATGGTCCATAGTACATCAGTGATGAGCTATAGTACATCAGTGATGATCTATAGTACATCAGTGATGATCCATAGTACACCAGTGATGATCCATAGTACACCAGTGATGGCCCATAGTACATCAGTGATGATCCATAGTACACCAGTGATGATCCATTGTACACCAGTGATGGCCCATAGTACATCAGTGATGAACTATAGTACATCAGTGATGATCCACAGTACATCAGTGATGATCCATAGTACATCAGTGATGATCCACAGTACATCAGTGATGATCCACAGTACATCAGGGATGGTCCATAGTACATCAGTGATGATCCATAGTACACCAGTGATGATCCATAGTACACCAGTGATGGCCCACAGTATATCAGTGATGATCCACAGTACATCAGTGATGATCCACAGTACATCAGGGATGGTCCATAGTACACCAGTGATGATCCACAGTACACCAGTGATGATCCATAGTACACCAGTGATGATCCATAGTACACCAGTGATGGCCCATAGTACACCAGTGATGGCCCATAGTACATCAGTGATGATCCACAGTACATCAGTGATGATCTATAGTACATCAGGGATGGTCCACAGTACATCAGTGATGATCCATAGTACACCAGTGATGATCCATAGTACATCAGTGATGATCCATAGTAAACCTGTGATGGCCCACAGTACACCTGTGATGGCCCACAGTACATCAGTGATGATCCACAGTACATCAGGGATGAGCCACAGTATATCAGGGATGGTCCACAGTATATCAGTGATGATCCATAGTACACCAGTGATGATCCATAGTACACCAGGGATGATCCATAGTACACCAGTGATGATCCATAGTACACCAGTGATGATCCATAGTACATCAGTGATGGTCCATAGTACACCAGTGATGATCCATAGTACACCAGTGATGGCCCATAGTACACCAGTGATGGCCCATAGTACACCAGTGATGATCCATAGTACACCAGTGATGGCCCATAGTACACCAGTGATGTCCCATAGTACATCAGTGAGGATCCACAGTACATCAGTGATGATCCATAGTACACCAGGGATGGCCCATAGTACATCAGTGATGGCTCATAGTACATCAGTGATGATCCATAGTACATCAGTGGTGATCCATTGTACACCAGTGATGGCCCATAGTACATCAGTGATGGTCCATAGTACATCAGTGATGATCCATAGTACATCAGTAATGATCTATAGTACATCAGTGATGATCCACAGTACATCAGTGATGATCCACAGTACATCAGTTATGATCCACAGTACATCAGTGATGATCCACAGTACATCAGTGATGATCCACAATACTTCAGTGATGATCCACAGTACATCAGTGATGATCCACAGTACATCAGGGATGGTCCACAGTATATCAGTGATGATCCATAGTACATCAGTGATGGCCCATAGTACATCAGTGACGATCCATAGTACACCAGTGATGATCCATAGTACACCAGTGATGTTCCATAGTACACCAGGGATGATCCACAGTACATCAGTGATGATCCACAGTACATCAGTGGTGGTCCACAGTACATCAGTGATGGTCCATAGTACACCAGTGATGATCCATAGTACACCAGTGATGATCCATAGTACACCAGTGATGGCCCATAGTACATCAGTGATGATCCATAGTACATCAGTGATGATCCACAGTACATCAGTGATGATCCACAGTACATCAGGGATGGTCCATAGTACATCAGTGATGATCCATAGTACACCAGTGATGATCCATAGTACACCAGTGATGGCCCATAGTACATCAGTGATGAACTATAGTACATCAGTGATGATCCACAGTACATCAGGGATGGTCCATAGTACATCAGTGATGATCCATAGTACACCAGTGATGGCCCATAGTACATCAGTGATGAACTATAGTACATCAGTGATGATCCACAGTACATCAGTTATGATCCACAGTACATCAGGGATGGTCCATAGTACACCAGTGATGATCCACAGTACACCAGTGATGATCCATAGTACACCAGTGATGGTCCATAGTACATCAGTGATGATCTATAGTACATCAGTGATGGTCCATAGTACATCAGTGATGATCTATATACATAGTACACCAGTGATGATCTATAGTACATCAGTGATGATCTACAGTACATCAGTTATGATCCACAGTACATTAGTGATGATCCACAGTACATCAGTGATGATCCACAGTACATCAGTGATGATCCACAATACTTCAGTGATGATCCACAGTACATCAGGGATGGTCCACAGTACATCAGTGATGGTCCACAGTATATCAGTGATGATCCATAGTACATCAGTGATGATCTATAGTACATCAGTGATGGTCCATGGTACATCAGTGATGATCTATAGTACATCAGTGATGATCTATAGTACATCAGTGATGATCCACAGTACATCAGTTATGATACACAGTACATCAGTGATGATCCACAGTACATCAGTGATGATCCACAGTGCATCAGTGATGATCCACAGTACATCAGTGATGATCCACAATACTTCAGTGATGATCCACAGTACATCAGTGATGATCCACAGTACATCAGGGATGGTCCACAGTATATCAGTGATGATCCATAGTACATCAGTGATGATCCATAGTACACCAGTGATGGCCCATAGTACACCAGTGATGGCCCATAGTACATCAGTGATGATCCATAGTACATCAGTGATGATCCACAGTACATCAGTGATGATCCACAGTACATCAGGGATGGTCCACAGTACATCAGTGATGATCCATAGTACACCTGTGATGATCCATAGTACACCAGTGATGGCCCATAGTACACCAGTGATGATCCATAGTACACCAGTGATGGCCCATAGTACATCAGTGATGAACTATAGTACATCAGTGATGATCCACAGTACATCAGTGATGATCCATAGTACACCAGTGATGGCCCATAGTACACCAGTGATGATCCATAGTACACCAGTGATGGCCCATAGTACATCAGTGATGAACTATAGTACATCAGTGATGATCCACAGTACATCAGTGATGATCCACAGTACATCAGGGATGGTCCATAGTACATCAGTGATGATCCATAGTACACCAGTGATGATCCTTAGTACACCAGTGATGGCCCATAGTACATCAGTGATGAACTATAGTACATCAGTGATGATCCACAGTACATCAGTGATGATCCACAGTACATCAGGGATGGTCCATAGTACACCAGTGATGATCCACAGTACACCAGTGATGATCCATAGTACACCAGTGATGGTCCATAGTACATCAGTGATGATCTATAGTACACCAGTGATGGTCCATAGTACATCAGTGATGATCTATAGTACATCAGTGATAAACTATAGTACATCAGTGATGATCTATAGTACATCAGTGATGATCCATAGTACACCAGTGATGATCCATAGTACGCCAGGGATGGCCCACAGTACATCAGTGATGAACTATAGTACATCAGTGATGATCCATAGTACATCAGTGATGATCCATAGTACATCAGTGATGATCCACAGTACATCAGGGATGGTCCATAGTACACCAGTGATGATCCACAGTACACCAGTGATGATCCATAGTACACCAGTGATGGTCCATAGTACATCAGTGATGATCTATAGTACATCAGTGATGGTCCATAGTACATCAGTGATGATCTATAGTACATCAGTGATGATCTATAGTACATCAGTGATGATCCATAGTACATCAGTGATGATCCACAGTACATCAGTGATGGTCCACAGTACATCAGGGATGGTCCACAGTACATCGGTGATGATCCATAGTACACCAGTGATGGTCCATAGTACACCAGTGATGGTCCATAGTACATCAGTGATGATCTATAGTACACCAGTGATGATCTATAGTACATCAGTGATGAACTATAGAACATCAGTGATGATCTATAGTACATCAGTGATGATCCATAGTACACCAGTGATGATCCATAGTACACCAGTGATGGCCCATAGTACACCAGTGATGGCCCATAGTACATCAGTGATGATCTATAGTACATCAGTGATGATCCACAGTACATCAGGGATGGTCCATAGTACATCAGTGATGATCCATAGTACACCAGTGATGATCCATAGTACACCAGTGATGGCCCATAGTACATCAGTGATGAACTATAGTACATCAGTGATGATCCACAGTACATCAGTGATGGTCCATAGTACATCAGTGATGATCCATAGTACACCAGTGATGATCCATAGTACACCAGTGATGGCCCATAGTACATCAGTGATGAACTATAGTACATCAGTGATGATCCATAGTACATCAGTGATGATCCATAGTATATCAGTGATGATCCACAGTACATCAGGGATGGTCCATAGTACACCAGTGATGATCCACAGTACACCAGTGATGATCCATAGTAAACCAGTGATGGTCCATAGTACATCAGTGATGATCTATAGTACATCAGTGATGATCTATAGTACATCAGTGATGATCCATAGTACATCAGTGATGATCCACAGTACATCAGTGATGATCCACAGTACATCAGTGATGGTCCACAGTACATCGGTGATGATCCATAGTACACCAGTGATGGCCCATAGTACATCAGTGATGGTCCATAGTACATCAGTGATGATCCATAGTACATCAGTGATGATCCATAGTACACCAGTGATGGCCCATAGTACACCAGTGATGGCCCATAGTACATCAGTGATGATCCACAGTACATCAGTGATGATCCATAGTACATCAGTGATGATCCACAGTACATCAGTGATGATCCACAGTACATCAGGGATGGTCCATAGTACATCAGTGATGATCCATAGTACACCAGTGATGATCCATAGTACACCAGTGATGGCCCATAGTACATCAGTGATGAACTATAGTACATCAGTGATGATCCACAGTACATCAGTGATGATCCACAGTTCATCAGGGATGGTCCATAGTACACCAGTGATGATCCACAGTACACCAGTGATGATCCATAGTACACCAGTGATGGTCCATAGTACACCAGTGATGATCCATAGTACACCAGTGATGGCCCATAGTACATCAGTGATGAACTATAGTACATCAGTGATGATCCACAGTACATCAGTGATGATCCACAGTACATCAGGGATGGTCCATAGTACACCAGTGATGATCCACAGTACACCAGTGATGATCCATAGTACACCAGTGATGGTCCATAGTACATCAGTGATGATCTATAGTACATCAGTGATGGTCCATAGTACATCAGTGATGATCTATAGTACATCAGTGATGATCTATAGTACATCAGTGATGATCCACAATACATCAGTTATGATCCACAGTACATCAGTGATGATCCACAGTACATCAGTGATGATCCACAATACTTCAGTGATGATCCACAGTACATCAGTGATGATCCACAGTACATAAGGGATGGTCCACAGTATATCAGTGATGATCCATAGTACATCAGTGATGGTCCATAGTACATCAGTGATGGTCCATAGTACACCAGTGATGATCCATAGTACACCAGTGATGGCCCATAGTACACCAGTGATGGCCCATAGTACATCAGTGATGATCCATAGTACATCAGTGATGATCCACAGTACATCAGTGATGATCCACAGTACATCAGGGATGGTCCATAGTACATCAGTGATGATCCATAGTACACCAGTGATGATCCATAGTACACCAGTGATGGCCCATAGTACATCAGTGATGAACTATAGTACATCAGTGATGATCCACAGTACATCAGGGATGGTCCATAGTACATCAGTGATGATCCATAGTACACCAGTGATGATCCATAGTACACCAGTGATGGCCCATAGTACATCAGTGATGAACTATAGTACATCAGTGATGATCCACAGTACATCAGTGATGATCCATAGTACATCAGTGATGATCCACAGTACATCAGTGATGATCCACAGTACATCAGGGATGGTCCATAGTACATCAGTGATGATCCATAGTACACCAGTGATGATCCATAGTACACCAGTGATGGCCCATAGTACATCAGTGATGAACTATAGTACATCAGTGATGATCCACAGTACATCAGTGATGATCCAAAGTACATCAGGGATGGTCCATAGTACACCAGTGATGAGTCACAGTACACCAGTGATGATCCATAGTACACCAGTGATGGTCCATAGTACATCAGTGATGATCTATAGTACATCAGTGATGGTCCATAGTACATCAGTGATGAGCTATAGTACATCAGTGATGATCTATAGTACATCAGTGATGATCCATAGTACACCAGTGATGATCCATAGTACACCAGTGATGGCCCATAGTACATCAGTGATGATCCATAGTACACCAGTGATGATCCATAGTACACCAGTGATGGCCCATAGTACATCAGTGATGAACTATAGTACATCAGTGATGATCCACAGTACATCAGTGATGATCCATAGTACATCAGTGATGATCCACAGTACATCAGTGATGATCCACAGTACATCAGGGATGGTCCATAGTACATCAGTGATGATCCATAGTACACCAGTGATGATCCATAGTACACCAGTGATGGCCCACAGTATATCAGTGATGATCCACAGTACATCAGTGATGATCCACAGTACATCAGGGATGGTCCATAGTACACCAGTGATGATCCACAGTACACCAGTGATGATCCATAGTACACCAGTGATGATCCATAGTACACCAGTGATGGCCCATAGTACATCAGTGATGAACTATAGTACATCAGTGATGATCCACAGTACATCAGTGATGATCCATAGTACACCAGTGATGGCCCATAGTACACCAGTGATGATCCATAGTACACCAGTGATGGCCCATAGTACATCAGTGATGATCCACAGTACATCAGTGATGATCCACAGTACATCAGGGATGGTCCATAGTACATCAGTGATGATCCATAGTACACCAGTAATGATCCATAGTACACCAGTGATGGCCCATAGTACATCAGTGATGAACTATAGTACATCAGTGATGATCCACAGTACATCAGTGATGATCCACAGTACTTCAGGGATGGTCCATAGTACACCAGTGATGATCCACAGTACACCAGTGATGATCCATAGTACATCAGTAATGATCTATAGTACATCAGTGATGATCCACAGTACATCAGTGATGATCCACAGTACATCAGTTATGATCCACAGTACATCAGTGATGATCCACAGTACATCAGTGATGATCCACAATACTTCAGTGATGATCCACAGTACATCAGTGATGATCCACAGTACATCAGGGATGGTCCACAGTATATCAGTGATGATCCATAGTACATCAGTGACGGCCCATAGTACATCAGTGACGATCCATAGTACACCAGTGATGATCCATAGTACACCAGTGATGTTCCATAGTACACCAGGGATGATCCACAGTACATCAGTGATGATCCACAGTACATCAGTGGTGGTCCACAGTACATCAGTGATGGTCCATAGTACACCAGTGATGATCCATAGTACACCAGTGATGATCCATAGTACACCAGTGATGGCCCATAGTACATCAGTGATGATCCATAGTACATCAGTGATGATCCACAGTACATCAGTGATGATCCACAGTACATCAGGGATGGTCCATAGTACATCAGTGATGATCCATAGTACACCAGTGATGATCCATAGTACACCAGTGATGGCCCATAGTACATCAGTGATGAACTATAGTACATCAGTGATGATCCACAGTACATCAGGGATGGTCCATAGTACATCAGTGATGATCCATAGTACACCAGTGATGGCCCATAGTACATCAGTGATGAACTATAGTACATCAGTGATGATCCACAGTACATCAGTTATGATCCACAGTACATCAGGGATGGTCCATAGTACACCAGTGATGATCCACAGTACACCAGTGATGATCCATAGTACACCAGTGATGGTCCATAGTACATCAGTGATGATCTATAGTACATCAGTGATGGTCCATAGTACATCAGTGATGATCTATATACATAGTACACCAGTGATGATCTATAGTACATCAGTGATGATCTACAGTACATCAGTTATGATCCACAGTACATTAGTGATGATCCACAGTACATCAGTGATGATCCACAGTACATCAGTGATGATCCACAATACTTCAGTGATGATCCACAGTACATCAGGGATGGTCCACAGTACATCAGTGATGGTCCACAGTATATCAGTGATGATCCATAGTACATCAGTGATGATCTATAGTACATCAGTGATGGTCCATGGTACATCAGTGATGATCTATAGTACATCAGTGATGATCTATAGTACATCAGTGATGATCCACAGTACATCAGTTATGATACACAGTACATCAGTGATGATCCACAGTACATCAGTGATGATCCACAGTGCATCAGTGATGATCCACAGTACATCAGTGATGATCCACAATACTTCAGTGATGATCCACAGTACATCAGTGATGATCCACAGTACATCAGGGATGGTCCACAGTATATCAGTGATGATCCATAGTACATCAGTGATGATCCATAGTACACCAGTGATGGCCCATAGTACACCAGTGATGGCCCATAGTACATCAGTGATGATCCATAGTACATCAGTGATGATCCACAGTACATCAGTGATGATCCACAGTACATCAGGGATGGTCCACAGTACATCAGTGATGATCCATAGTACACCTGTGATGATCCATAGTACACCAGTGATGGCCCATAGTACACCAGTGATGATCCATAGTACACCAGTGATGGCCCATAGTACATCAGTGATGAACTATAGTACATCAGTGATGATCCACAGTACATCAGTGATGATCCATAGTACACCAGTGATGGCCCATAGTACACCAGTGATGATCCATAGTACACCAGTGATGGCCCATAGTACATCAGTGATGAACTATAGTACATCAGTGATGATCCACAGTACATCAGTGATGATCCACAGTACATCAGGGATGGTCCATAGTACATCAGTGATGATCCATAGTACACCAGTGATGATCCTTAGTACACCAGTGATGGCCCATAGTACATCAGTGATGAACTATAGTACATCAGTGATGATCCACAGTACATCAGTGATGATCCACAGTACATCAGGGATGGTCCATAGTACACCAGTGATGATCCACAGTACACCAGTGATGATCCATAGTACACCAGTGATGGTCCATAGTACATCAGTGATGATCTATAGTACACCAGTGATGGTCCATAGTACATCAGTGATGATCTATAGTACATCAGTGATAAACTATAGTACATCAGTGATGATCTATAGTACATCAGTGATGATCCATAGTACACCAGTGATGATCCATAGTACGCCAGGGATGGCCCACAGTACATCAGTGATGAACTATAGTACATCAGTGATGATCCATAGTACATCAGTGATGATCCATAGTACATCAGTGATGATCCACAGTACATCAGGGATGGTCCATAGTACACCAGTGATGATCCACAGTACACCAGTGATGATCCATAGTACACCAGTGATGGTCCATAGTACATCAGTGATGATCTATAGTACATCAGTGATGGTCCATAGTACATCAGTGATGATCTATAGTACATCAGTGATGATCTATAGTACATCAGTGATGATCCATAGTACATCAGTGATGATCCACAGTACATCAGTGATGGTCCACAGTACATCAGGGATGGTCCACAGTACATCGGTGATGATCCATAGTACACCAGTGATGGTCCATAGTACACCAGTGATGGTCCATAGTACATCAGTGATGATCTATAGTACACCAGTGATGATCTATAGTACATCAGTGATGAACTATAGAACATCAGTGATGATCTATAGTACATCAGTGATGATCCATAGTACACCAGTGATGATCCATAGTACACCAGTGATGGCCCATAGTACACCAGTGATGGCCCATAGTACATCAGTGATGATCTATAGTACATCAGTGATGATCCACAGTACATCAGGGATGGTCCATAGTACATCAGTGATGATCCACAGTACACCAGTGATGATCCATAGTACACCAGTGATGGCCCATAGTACATCAGTGATGAACTATAGTACATCAGTGATGATCCACAGTACATCAGTGATGGTCCATAGTACATCAGTGATGATCCATAGTACACCAGTGATGATCCATAGTACACCAGTGATGGCCCATAGTACATCAGTGATGAACTATAGTACATCAGTGATGATCCATAGTACATCAGTGATGATCCATAGTATATCAGTGATGATCCACAGTACATCAGGGATGGTCCATAGTACACCAGTGATGATCCACAGTACACCAGTGATGATCCATAGTACACCAGTGATGGTCCATAGTACATCAGTGATGATCTATAGTACATCAGTGATGATCTATAGTACATCAGTGATGATCCATAGTACATCAGTGATGATCCACAGTACATCAGTGATGATCCACAGTACATCAGTGATGGTCCACAGTACATCGGTGATGATCCATAGTACACCAGTGATGGCCCATAGTACATCAGTGATGGTCCATAGTACATCAGTGATGATCCATAGTACATCAGTGATGATCCATAGTACACCAGTGATGGCCCATAGTACACCAGTGATGGCCCATAGTACATCAGTGATGATCCACAGTACATCAGTGATGATCCATAGTACATCAGTGATGATCCACAGTACATCAGTGATGATCCACAGTACATCAGGGATGGTCCATAGTACATCAGTGATGATCCATAGTACACCAGTGATGATCCATAGTACACGAGTGATGGCCCATAGTACATCAGTGATGAACTATAGTACATCAGTGATGATCCACAGTACATCAGTGATGATCCACAGTTCATCAGGGATGGTCCATAGTACACCAGTGATGATCCACAGTACACCAGTGATGATCCATAGTACACCAGTGATGGTCCATAGTACACCAGTGATGATCCATAGTACACCAGTCATGGCCCATAGTACATCAGTGATGAACTATAGTACATCAGTGATGATCCACAGTACATCAGTGATGATCCACAGTACATCAGGGATGGTCCATAGTACACCAGTGATGATCCACAGTACACCAGTGATGATCCATAGTACACCAGTGATGGTCCATAGTACATCAGTGATGATCTATAGTACATCAGTGATGGTCCATAGTACATCAGTGATGATCTATAGTACATCAGTGATGATCTATAGTACATCAGTGATGATCCACAATACATCAGTTATGATACACAGTACATCAGTGATGATCCACAGTACATCAGTGATGATCCACAATACTTCAGTGATGATCCACAGTACATCAGTGATGATCCACAGTACATAAGGGATGGTCCACAGTATATCAGTGATGATCCATAGTACATCAGTGATGGTCCATAGTACATCAGTGATGGTCCATAGTACACCAGTGATGATCCATAGTACACCAGTGATGGCCCATAGTACACCAGTGATGGCCCATAGTACATCAGTGATGATCCATAGTACATCAGTGATGATCCACAGTACATCAGTGATGATCCACAGTACATCAGGGATGGTCCATAGTACATCAGTGATGATCCATAGTACACCAGTGATGATCCATAGTACACCAGTGATGGCCCATAGTACATCAGTGATGAACTATAGTACATCAGTGATGATCCACAGTACATCAGGGATGGTCCATAGTACATCAGTGATGATCCATAGTACACCAGTGATGATCCATAGTACACCAGTGATGGCCCATAGTACATCAGTGATGAACTATAGTACATCAGTGATGATCCACAGTACATCAGTGATGATCCATAGTACATCAGTGATGATCCACAGTACATCAGTGATGATCCACAGTACATCAGGGATGGTCCATAGTACATCAGTGATGATCCATAGTACACCAGTGATGATCCATAGTACACCAGTGATGGCCCATAGTACATCAGTGATGAACTATAGTACATCAGTGATGATCCACAGTACATCAGTGATGATCCAAAGTACATCAGGGATGGTCCATAGTACACCAGTGATGATCCACAGTACACCAGTGATGATCCATAGTACACCAGTGATGGTCCATAGTACATCAGTGATGATCTATAGTACATCAGTGATGGTCCATAGTACATCAGTGATGAGCTATAGTACATCAGTGATGATCTATAGTACATCAGTGATGATCCATAGTACACCAGTGATGATCCATAGTACACCAGTGATGGCCCATAGTACATCAGTGATGATCCATAGTACACCAGTGATGATCCATAGTACACCAGTGATGGCCCATAGTACATCAGTGATGAACTATAGTACATCAGTGATGATCCACAGTACATCAGTGATGATCCATAGTACATCAGTGATGATCCACAGTACATCAGTGATGATCCACAGTACATCAGGGATGGTCCATAGTACATCAGTGATGATCCATAGTACACCAGTGATGATCCATAGTACACCAGTGATGGCCCACAGTATATCAGTGATGATCCACAGTACATCAGTGATGATCCACAGTACATCAGGGATGGTCCATAGTACACCAGTGATGATCCACAGTACACCAGTGATGATCCATAGTACACCAGTGATGATCCATAGTACACCAGTGATGGCCCATAGTACATCAGTGATGAACTATAGTACATCAGTGATGATCCACAGTACATCAGTGATGATCCATAGTACACCAGTGATGGCCCATAGTACACCAGTGATGATCCATAGTACACCAGTGATGGCCCATAGTACATCAGTGATGATCCACAGTACATCAGTGATGATCCACAGTACATCAGGGATGGTCCATAGTACATCAGTGATGATCCATTGTACACCAGTGATGATCCATAGTACACCAGTGATGGCCCATAGTACATCAGTGATGAACTATAGTACATCAGTGATGATCCACAGTACATCAGTGATGATCCACAGTACTTCAGGGATGGTCCATAGTACACCAGTGATGATCCACAGTACACCAGTGATGATCCATAGTACACCAGTTATGGTCCATAGTACACCAGTGATGGTCCATAGTACATCAGTGATGATCTATAGTACACCAGTGATGATCTATAGTACATCAGTGATGAACTATAGTACATCAGTGATGATCTATAGTACATCAGTGATGATCCATAGTACACCAGTGATGATCCATAGTACACCAGTGATGGCCCATAGTACACCAGTGATGGCCCATAGTACATCAGTGATGATCTATAGTACATCAGTGATGATCCACAGTACATCAGGGATGGTCCATAGTACATCAGTGATGATCCATAGTACACCAGTGATGATCCATAGTACACCAGTGATGGCCCATAGTACATCAGTGATAAACTATAGTACATCAGTGATGATCCACAGTACATCAGTGATGGTCCATAGTACATCAGTGATGATCCATAGTACACCAGTGATGATCCATAGTACACCAGTGATGGCCCATAGTACATCAGTGATGAACTATAGTACATCAGTGATGATCCATAGTACATCAGTGATGATCCATAGTATATCAGTGATGATCCACAGTACATCAGGGATGGTCCATAGTACACCAGTGATGATCCACAGTACACCAGTGATGATCCATAGTACACCAGTGATGGTCCATAGTACATCAGTGATGATCTATAGTACATCAGTGATGATCTATAGTACATCAGTGATGATCTATAGTACATCAGTGATGATCCATAGTACATCAGTGATGATCCACAGTACATCAGTGATGATCCACAGTACATCAGGGATGGTCCATAGTACATCAGTGATGATCCATAGTACACCAGTGATGATCCATAGTACACCAGTGATGGCCCATAGTACATCAGTGATGAACTATAGTACATCAGTGATGATCCACAGTACATCAGGGATGGTCCATAGTACATCAGTGATGATCCATAGTACACCAGTGATGATCCATAGTACACCAGTGATAGCCCATAGTACATCAGTGATGAACTATAGTACATCAGTGATGATCCACAGTACATCGGTGATGATCCATAGTACATCAGTGATGATCCACAGTACATCAGTGATGATCCACAGTACATCAGGGATGGTCCATATTACATCAGTGATGATCCATAGTACACCAGTGATGATCCATAGTACACCAGTGATGGCCCATAGTACATCAGTGATGAACTATAGTACATCAGTGATGATCCACAGTACATCAGTGATGATCCACAGTACATCAGGGATGGTCCATAGTACACCAGTGATGATCCACAGTACACCAGTGATGATCCATAGTACACCAGTGATGGTCCATAGTACATCAGTGATGATCTATAGTACATCAGTGATGGTCCATAGTACATCAGTGATGAGCTATAGTACATCAGTGATGATCTATAGTACATCAGTGATGATCCATAGTACACCAGTGATGATCCATAGTACACCAGTGATGGCCCATAGTACATCAGTGATGATCCATAGTACACCAGTGATGATCCATAGTACACCAGTGATGGCCCATAGTACATCAGTGATGAACTATAGTACATCAGTGATGATCCACAGTACATCAGTGATGATCCATAGTACATCAGTGATGATCCACAGTACATCAGTGATGATCCACAGTACATCAGGGATGGTCCATAGTACATCAGTGATGATCCATAGTACACCAGTGATGATCCATAGTACACCAGTGATGGCCCACAGTATATCAGTGATGATCCACAGTACATCAGTGATGATCCACAGTACATCAGGGATGGTCCATAGTACACCAGTGATGATCCACAGTACACCAGTGATGATCCATAGTACACCAGTGATGATCCATAGTACACCAGTGATGGCCCATAGTACATCAGTGATGAACTATAGTACATCAGTGATGATCCACAGTACATCAGTGATGATCCATAGTACACCAGTGATGGCCCATAGTACATCAGTGATGATCCACAGTACATCAGTGATGATCCACAGTACATCAGGGATGGTCCATAGTACATCAGTGATGATCCATAGTACACCAGTGATGATCCATAGTACACCAGTGATGGCCCATAGTACATCAGTGATGAACTATAGTACATCAGTGATGATCCACAGTACATCAGTGATGATCCACAGTACTTCAGGGATGGTCCATAGTACACCAGTGATGATCCACAGTACACCAGTGATGATCCATAGTACACCAGTGATGGTCCATAGTACACCAGTGATGGTCCATAGTACATCAGTGATGATCTATAGTACACCAGTGATGATCTATAGTACATCAGTGATGAACTATAGAACATCAGTGATGATCTATAGTACATCAGTGATGATCCATAGTACACCAGTGATGATCCATAGTACACCAGTGATGGCCCATAGTACACCAGTGATGGCCCATAGTACATCAGTGATGATCTATAGTACATCAGTGATGATCCACAGTACATCAGGGATGGTCCATAGTACATCAGTGATGATCCATAGTACACCAGTGATGATCCATAGTACACCAGTGATGGCCCATAGTACATCAGTGATGAACTATAGTACATCAGTGATGATCCACAGTACATCAGTGATGGTCCATAGTACATCAGTGATGATCCATAGTACACCAGTGATGATCCATAGTACACCAGTGATGGCCCATAGTACATCAGTGATGAACTATAGTACATCAGTGATGATCCATAGTACATCAGTGATGATCCATAGTATATCAGTGATGATCCACAGTACATCAGGGATGGTCCATAGTACACCAGTGATGATCCACAGTACACCAGTGATGATCCATAGTACACCAGTGATGGTCCATAGTACATCAGTGATGATCTATAGTACATCAGTGATGATCTATAGTACATCAGTGATGATCCATAGTACATCAGTGATGATCCACAGTACATCAGTGATGATCCACAGTACATCAGTGATGGTCCACAGTACATCGGTGATGATCCATAGTACACCGGTGATGGCCCATAGTACATCAGTGATGGTCCATAGTACATCAGTGATGATCCATAGTACATCAGTGATGATCCATAGTACACCAGTGATGGCCCATAGTACACCAGTGATGGCCCATAGTACATCAGTGATGATCCACAGTACATCAGTGATGATCCATAGTACATCAGTGATGATCCACAGTACATCAGTGATGATCCACAGTACATCAGGGATGGTCCATAGTACATCAGTGATGATCCATAGTACACCAGTGATGATCCATAGTACACCAGTGATGGCCCATAGTACATCAGTGATGAACTATAGTACATCAGTGATGATCCACAGTACATCAGTGATGATCCACAGTTCATCAGGGATGGTCCATAGTACACCAGTGATGATCCACAGTACACCAGTGATGATCCATAGTACACCAGTGATGGTCCATAGTACACCAGTGATGATCCATAGTACACCAGTGATGGCCCATAGTACATCAGTGATGAACTATAGTACATCAGTGATGATCCACAGTACATCAGTGATGATCCACAGTACATCAGGGATGGTCCATAGTACACCAGTGATGATCCACAGTACACCAGTGATGATCCATAGTACACCAGTGATGGTCCATAGTACATCAGTGATGATCTATAGTACATCAGTGATGGTCCATAGTACATCAGTGATGATCTATAGTACATCAGTGATGATCTATAGTACATCAGTGATGATCCACAATACATCAGTTATGATACACAGTACATCAGTGATGATCCACAGTACATCAGTGATGATCCACAATACTTCAGTGATGATCCACAGTACATCAGTGATGATCCACAGTACATAAGGGATGGTCCACAGTATATCAGTGATGATCCATAGTACATCAGTGATGGTCCATAGTACATCAGTGATGGTCCATAGTACACCAGTGATGATCCATAGTACACCAGTGATGGCCCATAGTACACCAGTGATGGCCCATAGTACATCAGTG
>JARGYO010004354.1:0-51275 GCA_029206835.1 Rana muscosa | reverse complement strand
AGTACACCAGTAATGTTCCATAGTACACCAGGGATGATCCACAGTACATCAGTGATGATCCACAGTACATCAGTGGTGGTCCACAGTACATCAGTGATGGTCCATAGTACACCAGTGATGATCCATAGTACACCAGTGATGATCCATAGTACACCAGTGATGGCCCGTAGTACACCAGTGATGGCCCATAGTACATCAGTGATGATCCCATAGTACATCAATGATGATCTACAGTACATCAGTTATGATCCACAGTACATTAGTGATGATCCACAGTACATCAGTGATGATCCACAATACTTCAGTGATGATCCACAGTACATCAGTGATGATCCACAGTACATCAGGGATGGTCCACAGTATATCAGTGATGATCCATAGTACATCAGTGATGGTCCATAGTACATCAGTGATGGTCCATAGTACACCAGTGATGATCCATAGTACACCAGTGATGATCCATAGTACACCAGTGATGGCCCGTAGTACACCAGTGATGGCCCATAGTACATCACTGATGATCCATAGTACATCAATGATGATCCACAGTACATCAGTGATGATCCACAGTACATCAGGGATGGTCCATAGTACATCAGTGATGATCCATAGTACACCAGTGATGATCCATAGTACACCAGTGATGGCCCATAGTACATCAGTGATGAACTATAGTACATCAGTGATGATCCACAGTACATCAGGGATGGTCCATAGTACATCAGTGATGATCCATAGTACACCAGTGATGATCCATAGTACACCAGTGATGGCCCATAGTACACCAGTGATGATCCATAGTACACCAGTGATGGTCCATAGTACATCAGTGATGATCTATAGTACATCAGTGATGGTCCATAGTACATCAGTGATGATCTATATACATAGTACACCAGTGATGATCTATAGTACATCAGTGATGATCTACAGTACATCAGTTATGATCCACAGTACATTAGTGATGATCCACAGTACATCAGTGATGATCCACAATACTTCAGTGATGATCCACAGTACATCAGTGATGATCCACAGTACATCAGGGATGGTCCACAGTATATCAGTGATGATCCATAATACATCAGTGATGATCCATAGTACACCAGTGATGGCCCATAGTACTTCAGTGATGATCTATAGTACATCAGTGATGATCCACAGTACATCAGTGATGATCCACAGTACATCAGTGATGATCCACGGTACATCAGTGATGATCCATAGTACATCAGTGATGATCCTCAGTACATCAATGATGATCCACAGTACATCAGTGATGATCCACAGTACATCAGTGATGATCCACAGTACATCAGTGATGATCCACAGGACATCAGGGATGGTCCACAGTACATCAGTGATGATCCATAGTAAACCAGTCATGATCCATAGTACATCAGTGATGATCCATAGTACATCAGTGATGATCCATAGTACACCAGTGATGGCCCATAGTACACCAGTGATGATCCATAGTACACCAGTGATGGCCCATAGTACTTCAGTGATGATCTATAGTACATCAGTGATGATCCACAGTACATCAGTGATGATCCACAATACATCAGGGATGGTCCACAGTATATCAGTGATGATCCATAGTACATCAGTGATGGCCCACAGTACATCAGTGATGATCCACAGTACATCAGTGATGATCCATAGTACACCAGTGATGGTCCATAGTACACCAGTGATGGTCCATAGTACATCAGTGATGATCCATAGTACATCAGTGATGATCCACAGTACATCAGGGATGGTCCACAGTACATCAGTGATGATCCATAGTACACCAGTGATGGCCCAAAGCACATCAGTGATGGTCCATAGTACACCAGGGATGATCCATAGTAATCCAGTGATGATCCATAGTACACCAGTGATGGCCCATAGTACACCAGTGATGGCCCATAGTACATCAGTGATGATCCACAGTACATCAGTGATGATCTATAGTACATCAGGGATGGTCCACAGTACATCAGTGATGATCCATAGTACACCAGTGATGATCCATAGTACATCAGTGATGCTCCATAGTACACCTGTGATGGCCCACAGTACACCTGTGATGGCCCACAGTAGATCAGTGATGATCCACAGTACATCAGGGATGATCCACAGTATATCAGGGATGGTCCACAGTATATCAGTGATGAGCCATAGTACATCAGTGATGGTCCATAGTACACCAGTGATGATCCATAGTACACCAGTGATGGCCCATAGTACATCAGTGATGGCCCATAGTACATCAGTGATGATCCATAGTACACCAGTGATGATCCATAGTACACCAGTAATGTTCCATAGTACACCAGGGATGATCCACAGTACATCAGTGATGATCCACAGTACATCAGTGGTGGTCCACAGTACATCAGTGATGGTCCATAGTACACCAGTGATGATCCATAGTACACCAGTGATGATCCATAGTACACCAGTGATGGCCCGTAGTACACCAGTGATGGCCCATAGTACATCAGTGATGATCCATAGTACATCAATGATGATCTACAGTACATCAGTTATGATCCACAGTACATTAGTGATGATCCACAGTACATCAGTGATGATCCACAATACTTCAGTGATGATCCACAGTACATCAGTGATGATCCACAGTACATCAGGGATGGTCCACAGTATATCAGTGATGATCCATAGTACATCAGTGATGGTCCATAGTACATCAGTGATGGTCCATAGTACACCAGTGATGATCCATAGTACACCAGTGATGATCCATAGTACACCAGTGATGGCCCGTAGTACACCAGTGATGGCCCATAGTACATCACTGATGATCCATAGTACATCAATGATGATCCACAGTACATCAGTGATGATCCACAGTACATCAGGGATGGTCCATAGTACATCAGTGATGATCCATAGTACACCAGTGATGATCCATAGTACACCAGTGATGGCCCATAGTACATCAGTGATGAACTATAGTACATCAGTGATGATCCACAGTACATCAGGGATGGTCCATAGTACATCAGTGATGATCCATAGTACACCAGTGATGATCCATAGTACACCAGTGATGGCCCATAGTACACCAGTGATGATCCATAGTACACCAGTGATGGGTCCATAGTACATCAGTGATGATCTATAGTACATCAGTGATGGTCCATAGTACATCAGTGATGATCTATATACATAGTACACCAGTGATGATCTATAGTACATCAGTGATGATCTACAGTACATCAGTTATGATCCACAGTACATTAGTGATGATCCACAGTACATCAGTGATGATCCACAATACTTCAGTGATGATCCACAGTACATCAGTGATGATCCACAGTACATCAGGGATGGTCCACAGTATATCAGTGATGATCCATAATACATCAGTGATGATCCATAGTACACCAGTGATGGCCCATAGTACTTCAGTGATGATCTATAGTACATCAGTGATGATCCACAGTACATCAGTGATGATCCACAGTACATCAGTGATGATCCACGGTACATCAGTGATGATCCATAGTACATCAGTGATGATCCTCAGTACATCAATGATGATCCACAGTACATCAGTGATGATCCACAGTACATCAGTGATGATCCACAGTACATCAGTGATGATCCACAGGACATCAGGGATGGTCCACAGTACATCAGTGATGATCCATAGTAAACCAGTCATGATCCATAGTACATCAGTGATGATCCATAGTACATCAGTGATGATCCATAGTACACCAGTGATGGCCCATAGTACACCAGTGATGATCCATAGTACACCAGTGATGGCCCATAGTACTTCAGTGATGATCTATAGTACATCAGTGATGATCCACAGTACATCAGTGATGATCCACAATACATCAGGGATGGTCCACAGTATATCAGTGATGATCCATAGTACATCAGTGATGGCCCACAGTACATCAGTGATGATCCACAGTACATCAGTGATGATCCATAGTACACCAGTGATGGTCCCATAGTACACCAGTGATGGTCCATAGTACATCAGTGATGATCCATAGTACATCAGTGATGATCCACAGTACATCAGGGATGGTCCACAGTACATCAGTGATGATCCATAGTACACCAGTGATGGCCCAAAGCACATCAGTGATGGTCCATAGTACACCAGGGATGATCCATAGTAATCCAGTGATGATCCATAGTACACCAGTGATGGCCCATAGTACACCAGTGATGGCCCATAGTACATCAGTGATGATCCACAGTACATCAGTGATGATCTATAGTACATCAGGGATGGTCCACAGTACATCAGTGATGATCCATAGTACACCAGTGATGATCCATAGTACATCAGTGATGCTCCATAGTACACCTGTGATGGCCCACAGTACACCTGTGATGGCCCACAGTAGATCAGTGATGATCCACAGTACATCAGGGATGATCCACAGTATATCAGGGATGGTCCACAGTATATCAGTGATGAGCCATAGTACATCAGTGATGGTCCATAGTACACCAGTGATGATCCATAGTACACCAGTGATGGCCCATAGTACATCAGTGATGGCCCATAGTACATCAGTGATGATCCATAGTACACCAGTGATGATCCATAGTACACCAGTAATGTTCCATAGTACACCAGGGATGATCCACAGTACATCAGTGATGATCCACAGTACATCAGTGGTGGTCCACAGTACATCAGTGATGGTCCATAGTACACCAGTGATGATTCATAGTACACCAGTGATGATCCATAGTACACCAGTGATGGCCCGTAGTACACCAGTGATGGCCCATAGTACATCAGTGATGATCCATAGTACATCAATGATGATCTACAGTACATCAGTTATGATCCACAGTACATTAGTGATGATCCACAGTACATCAGTGATGATCCACAATACTTCAGTGATGATCCACAGTACATCAGTGATGATCCACAGTACATCAGGGATGGTCCACAGTATATCAGTGATGATCCATAGTACATCAGTGATGGTCCATAGTACATCAGTGATGGTCCATAGTACACCAGTGATGATCCATAGTACACCAGTGATGATCCATAGTACACCAGTGATGGCCCGTAGTACACCAGTGATGGCCCATAGTACATCACTGATGATCCATAGTACATCAATGATGATCCACAGTACATCAGTGATGATCCACAGTACATCAGGGATGGTCCATAGTACATCAGTGATGATCCATAGTACACCAGTGATGATCCATAGTACACCAGTGATGGCCCATAGTACATCAGTGATGAACTATAGTACATCAGTGATGATCCACAGTACATCAGGGATGGTCCATAGTACATCAGTGATGATCCATAGTACACCAGTGATGATCCATAGTACACCAGTGATGGCCCATAGTACACCAGTGATGATCCATAGTACACCAGTGATGGTCCATAGTACATCAGTGATGATCTATAGTACATCAGTGATGGTCCATAGTACATCAGTGATGATCTATATACATAGTACACCAGTGATGATCTATAGTACATCAGTGATGATCTACAGTACATCAGTTATGATCCACAGTACATTAGTGATGATCCACAGTACATCAGTGATGATCCACAATACTTCAGTGATGATCCACAGTACATCAGTGATGATCCACAGTACATCAGGGATGGTCCACAGTATATCAGTGATGATCCATAGTACATCAGTGATGGTCCATAGTACATCAGTGATGGTCCATAGTACACCAGTGATGATCCATAGTACACCAGTGATGATCCATAGTACACCAGTGATGGCCCATAGTACACCAGTGATGGCCCATAGTACATCAGTGATGATCCATAGTACATCAGTGATGATCCACAGTACATCAGTGATGATCCACAGTACATCAGTGATGATCCATAGTACACCAGTGATGATCCATAGTACACCAGTGATGGCCCATAGTACATCAGTGATGAACTATAGTACATCAGTGATGATCCACAGTACATCAGTGATGATCCACAGTACATCAGGGATGGTCCACAGTATATCAGTGATGATCCATAGTACATCAGTGATGGTCCACAGTACATCAGGGATGGTCCACAGTATATCAGTGATGATCCATAGTACATCAGTGATGGCCCATAGTACATCAGTGATGATCCATAGTACACCAGTGATGATCCATAGTACACCAGTAATGTTCCATAGTACACCAGGGATGATCCACAGTACATCAGTGATGATCCACAGTACATCAGTGGTGGTCCACAGTACATCAGTGATGGTCCATAGTACAACAGTGATGATCCATAGTACACCAGTGATGATCCATAGTACACCAGTGATGGCCCGTAGTACACCAGTGATGGCCCATAGTACATCAGTGATGATCCATAGTACATCAATGATGATCCATAGTACATCAGTGATGGCTCATAGTACATCAGTGATGATCCATAATACATCAGTGATGATCCATAGTACACCAGTGATGATCCATAGTACACCAGTGATGGCCCATAGTACATCAGTGATGAACTATAGTACATCAGTGATGATCCACAGTACATCAGGGATGGTCCATAGTACATCAGTGATGATCCATAGTACACCAGTGATGATCCATAGTACACCAGTGATGGCCCATAGTACATCAGTGATGAACTATAGTACATCAGTGATGATCCACAGTACATCAGTGATGATCCACAGTACATCAAGGATGGTCCATAGTACACCAGTGATGATCCACAGTACACCAGTGATGATCCATAGTACACCAGTGATGGTCCATAGTACATCAGTGATGATCTATAGTACATCAGTGATGGTCCATAGTACATCAGTGATGATCTATATACATAGTACACCAGTGATAATCTATAGTACATCAGTGATGATCTACAGTACATCAGTTATGATCCACAGTACTTTAGTGATGATCCACAGTACATCAGTGATGATCCACAATACTTCAGTGATGATCCACAGTACATTAGTGATGATCCACAGTACATCAGGGATGGTCCACAGTATATCAGTGATGATCCATAGTACATCAGTGATGGTCCATAGTACATCAGTGATGGTCCATAGTACACCAGTGATGATCCATAGTACACCAGTGATGATCCATAGTACACCAGTGATGGCCCATAGTACACCAGTGATGGCCCATAGTACATCAGTGATGATCCATAGTACATCAGTGATGATCCACAGTACATCAGTGATGATCCACAGTACATCAGGGATGGTCCATAGTACATCAGTGATGATCCATAGTACACCAGTGATGATCCATAGTACACCAGTGATGGCCCATAGTACATCAGTGATGATCCACAGTACATCAGGGATGGTCCATAGTACATCAGTGATGATCCATAGTACACCAGTGATGATCCATAGTACACCAGTGATGGCCCATAGTACATCAGTGATGAACAATAGTACATCAGTGATGATCCACAGTACATCAGTGATGATCCATAGTACATCAGTGATGATCCACAGTACATCATTGATGATCCACAGTACATCAGGGATGGTCCATAGTACATCAGTGATGATCCATAGTACACCAGTGATGATCCATAGTACACCAGTGATGATCCATAGTACACCAGTGATGGCCCATAGTACACCAGTGATGATCTATAGTACACCAGTGATGGCCCATAGTACACCAGTGATGGCCCATAGTACATCAGTGATGATCCATAGTACATCAGTGATGATCCACAGTACATCAGTGATGGCCCACAGTACATCAGGGATGATCCACAGTACATCAGTGATGATCCATAGTACACCAGTGATGGCCCATAGTACACCAATGATGGCCCATAGTACATCAGTGATGATCCACAGTACATCAGTGATGATCTATAGTACATCAGTGATGATCCACAGTACACCAGTGATGATTCACAGTACATCAGGGATGGTCCATAGTACATCAGGGATGGTCCATAGTACATCAGTGATGATCCACAGTACATCAGGGATGGTCCACAGTACATCAGTGATGATCCATAGTACATCAGTGATGGCCCATAGTACATCAGTGATGATCCATATTACACCAGTGATGATCCATAGTACACCAGGGATGACCCACAGTACATCAGTGATGATCCACAGTACATCAGTGATGGTCCATAGTAAATCAGTGATGGTCCATAGTACACCAGTGATGATCCATAGTTCACCAGTGATGGCCCATAGTACACCAGTGATGATCCATAGTACACCAGAGATGGCCCAGAGTATACCAGTGATGTCCCATAGTACATCAGTGATGATCCACAGTACATCAGTGATGATCCATAGTACACCAGGGATGGCCCATAGTACATCAGTGATGGCTCATAGTACATCAGTGATGATCCATAGTACATCAGTGATGATCCATAGTACACCAGTGATGATCCATAGTACACCAGTGATGATCCATAGTACATCAGTGATGGCTCATAGTACATCAGTGATGATCCATAGTACATCAGTGATGATCCATAGTACACCAGTGATGATCCATAGTACATCAGTGATGGCTCATAGTACATCAGTGATGATCCATAATACATCAGTGATGATCCATAGTACACCAGTGATGGCCCATAGTACTTCAGTGATGATCTATAGTACATCAGTGATGATCCACAGTACATCAGTGGTGATCCACGGTACATCAGTGATGATCCATAGTACATCAGTGATGATCCTCAGTACATCAATGATGATCCACAGTACATCAGTGATGATCCAAAGTACATCAGTGATGATCCACAGTACATCAGTGATGATCCACAGGACATCAGGGATGGTCCACAGTACATCAGTGATGATCCATAGTAAACCAGTCATGATCCATAGTACATCAGTGATGATCCATAGTACATCAGTGATGATCCATAGTACACCAGTGATGGCCCATAGTACACCAGTGATGATCCATAGTACACCAGTGATGGCCCATAGTACTTCAGTGATGATCTATAGTACATCAGTGATGATCCACAGTACATCAGTGATGATCCACAATACATCAGGGATTGTCCACAGTATATCAGTGATGATCCATAGTACATCAGTGATGGCCCACAGTACATCAGTGATGATCCACAGTACATCAGTGATGATCCATAGTACACCAGTGATGGTCCATAGTACACCAGTGATGGTCCATAGTACATCAGTGATGATCCATAGTACATCAGTGATGATCCACAGTACATCAGGGATGGTCCACAGTACATCAGTGATGATCCATAGTACACCAGTGATGGCCCAAAGCACATCACTGATGGTCCATAGTACACCAGGGATGATCCATAGTAATCCAGTGATGATCCATAGTACACCAGTGATGGCCCATAGTACACCAGTGATGGCCCATAGTACATCAGTGATGATCCACAGTACATCAGTGATGATCTATAGTACATCAGGGATGGTCCACAGTACATCAGTGATGATCCATAGTACACCAGTGATGATCCATAGTACATCAGTGATGCTCCATAGTACACCTGTGATGGCCCACAGTACACCTGTGATGGCCCACAGTAGATCAGTGATGATCCACAGTACATCAGGGATGATCCACAGTATATCAGGGATGGTCCACAGTATATCAGTGATGAGCCATAGTACATCAGTGATGGTCCATAGTACACCAGTGATGATCCATAGTACACCAGTGATGGCCCATAGTACACCAGTGATGGCCCATAGTACACCAGTGATGATCCATAGTACACCAGTGATGGCCCATAGTACACCAGTGATGTCCCATAGTACATCAGTGATGATCCACAGTACATCAGTGATGATCCATAGTACACCAGGGATGGCCCATAGTACATCAGTGATGGCTCATAGTACATCAGTGATGATCCATAGTACATCAGTGATGATCCATAGTACACCAGTGATGATCCATAGTACATCAGTGATGGCTCATAGCACATCAGTGATGATCCATAGTACACCAGTGATGATCCATAGTACATCAGTGATGGCTCATAGTACATCAGTGATGATCCATAATACATCAGTGATGATCCATAGTACATCAGTGATGATCCATAGTACACCAGTCATGGCCCATAGTACTACAGTGATGATCTATAGTACATCAGTGATGATCCACAGTACATCAGTGATGATCCACAGTACATCAGTGATGATCCAAGGTACATCAGTGATGATCCATAGTACATCAGTGATTATCCTCAGTACATCAGTGATGATCCACAGTACATCAGTGATGATCCACAGTACATCAGTGATGATCCACAGTACATCAGGGATGGTCCACAGTACATCAGTGATGATCCATAGTACACCAGTCATGATCCATAGTACATCAGTGATGATCCATAGTACATCAGTGATGATCCATAGTACACCAGTGATGATCCATAGTACACCAGTGATGGCCCATAGTACTTCAGTGATAATTAATAGTACATCAGTGATGATCCACAGTACATCAGTGATGATCCACAATACAACAGGGATGGTCCACAGTATATCAGTGATGATCCATAGTACATCAGTGATGGCCCACAGTACATCAGTGATGATCCACAGTACATCAGTGATGATCCATAGTACACCAGTGATGGCCCATAGTACATCAGTGATGGTCCATAGTACATCAGTGATGATCCATAGTACATCAGTGATGATCCATAGTACACCAGTGATGATCCACAGTACATCAGTTATGATCCACAGTACATCAGTGATGATCCACAGTACATCAGTGATGATCCACAATACTTCAGTGATGATCCACAGTACATCAGTGATGATCCACAGTACATCAGGGATGGTCGACAGTATATCAGTGATGATCCATAGTACATCAGTGATGGCCCATAGTACATCAGTGATGATCCATAGTACACCAGTGATGATCCATAGTACACCAGTGATGATCCATAGTACACCAGTAATGTTCCATAGTACACCAGGGATGATCCACAGTACATCAGTGATGATCCACAGTACATCAGTGGTGGTCCACAGTACATCAGTGATGGTCCATAGTACACCAGTGATGATCCACAGTACATCAGTGATGATCCACAGTACATCAGGGATGGTCCATAGTACATCAGTGATGATCCATAGTACACCAGTGATGATCCATAGTACACCAGTGATGGCCCATAGTACATCAGTGATGAACTATAGTACATCAGTGATGATCCACAGTACATCAGGGATGGTCCATAGTACATCAGTGATGATCCATAGTACACCAGTGATGATCCATAGTACACCAGTGATGGCCCATAGTACATCAGTGATGAACTATAGTACATCAGTGATGATCCACAGTACATCAGTGATGATCCACAGTACATCAGTGATGATCCATAGTACACCAGTGATGATCCATAGTACACCAGTGATGGCCCATAGTACATCAGTGATGAACTATAGTACATCAGTGATGATCCACAGTACATCAGGGATGGTCCATAGTACATCAGTGATGGCTCATAGTACATCAGTGATGATCCATAATACATTAGTGATGATCCATAGTACATCAGTGATGATCCATAGTACACCAGTCATGGCCCATAGTACTACAGTGATGATCTATAGTACATCAGTGATGATCCACAGTACATCAGTGATGATCCACAGTACATCAGTGATGATCCAAGGTACATCAGTGATGATCCATAGTACATCAGTGATTATCCTCAGTACATCAGTGATGATCCACAGTACATCAGTGATGATCCACAGTACATCAGTGATGATCCACAGTACATCAGGGATGGTCCACAGTACATCAGTGATGATCCATAGTACACCAGTCATGATCCATAGTACATCAGTGATGATCCATAGTACATCAGTGATGATCCATAGTACACCAGTGATGATCCATAGTACACCAGTGATGGCCCATAGTACTTCAGTGATAATTAATAGTACATCAGTGATGATCCACAGTACATCAGTGATGATCCACAATACAACAGGGATGGTCCACAGTATATCAGTGATGATCCATAGTACATCAGTGATGGCCCACAGTACATCAGTGATGATCCACAGTACATCAGTGATGATCCGTAGTACACCAGTGATGGCCCATAGTACATCAGTGATGGTCCATAGTACATCAGTGATGATCCATAGTACATCAGTGATGATCCATAGTACACCAGTGATGATCCACAGTACATCAGTTATGATCCACAGTACATCAGTGATGATCCACAGTACATCAGTGATGATCCACAGTACATCAGGGATGGTCGACAGTATATCAGTGATGATCCATAGTACATCAGTGATGGCCCATAGTACATCAGTGATGATCCATAGTACACCAGTGATGATCCATAGTACACCAGTAATGTTCCATAGTACACCAGGGATGATCCACAGTACATCAGTGATGATCCACAGTACATCAGTGGTGGTCCACAGTACATCAGTGATGGTCCATAGTACACCAGTGATGATCCACAGTACATCAGTGATGATCCACAGTACATCAGGGATGGTCCATAGTACATCAGTGATGATCCATAGTACACCAGTGATGATCCATAGTACACCAGTGATGGCCCATAGTACATCAGTGATGAACTATAGTACATCAGTGATGATCCACAGTACATCAGGGATGGTCCATAGTACATCAGTGATGATCCATAGTACACCAGTGATGATCCATAGTACACCAGTGATGGCCCATAGTACATCAGTGATGAACTATAGTACATCAGTGATGATCCACAGTACATCAGTGATGATCCACAGTACATCAGGGATGGTCCATAGTACACCAGTGATGATCCACAGTACACCAGTGATGATCCATAGTACACCAGTGAGGGTCCATAGTACATCAGTGATGATCTATAGTACATCAGTGATGGTCCATAGTACATCAGTGATGATCTATATACATAGTACACCAGTGATGATCTATAGTACATCAGTGATGATCTACAGTACATCAGTTATGATCCATAGTACATTAGTGATGATCCACAGTACATCAGTGATGATCCACAATACTTCAGTGATGATCCACAGTACATCAGTGATGATCCACAGTACATCAGGGATGGTCCACAGTATATCAGTGATGATCCATAGTACATCAGTGATGGTCCATAGTACATCAGTGATGGTCCATAGTACACCAGTGATGATCCATAGTACACAAGTGATGATCCATAGTACACCAGTGATGGCCCATAGTACACCAGTGATGGCCCATAGTACATCAGTGATGATCCATAGTACATCAGTGATGATCCAAAGTACATCAGTGATGATCCACAGTACATCAGGGATGGTCCATAGTACATCAGTGATGATCCATAGTACACCAGTGATGATCCATAGTACACCAGTGATGGCCTATAGTACATCAGTGATGAACTATAGTACATCAGTGATGATCCACAGTACATCAGAGATGGTCCATAGTACATCAGTGATGATCCATAGTACACCAGTGATGATCCATAGTACACCAGTGATGGCCCATAGTACATCAGTGATGAACAATAGTACATCAGTGATGATCCACAGTACATCAGTGATGATCCATAGTACATCAGTGATGATCCACAGTACATCAGTGATGATCCACAGTACATCAGGGATGGTCCATAGTACATCAGTGATGATCCATAGTACATCAGTGATGATCCATAGTACACCAGTGATGATCCATAGTACACCAGTGATGGCCCATAGTACATCAGTGATGAACTATAGTACATCAGTGATGATCCACAGTACATCAGTGATGATCCACAGTACATCAGTGATGATCCACAGTACATCAGGGATGGTCCATAGTACACCAGTGATGATCCACAGTACACCAGTGATGATCCATAGTACACCAGTGATGGTCCATAGTACATCAGTGATGATCTATAGTACATCAGTGATGGTCCATAGTACATCAGTGATGATCCATAGTACATCAGTGATGCTCCATAGTACACCTGTGATGGCCCACAGTACACCTGTGATGGCCCACAGTAGATCAGTGATGATCCACAGTACATCAGGGATGATCCACAGTATATCAGGGATGGTCCACAGTATATCAGTGATGAGCCATAGTACATCAGTGATGGTCCATAGTACACCAGTGATGATCCATAGTACACCAGTGATGGCCCATAGTACACCAGTGATGGCCCATAGTACACCAGTGATGATCCATAGTACACCAGTGATGGCCCATAGTACACCAGTGATGTCCCATAGTACATCAGTGATGATCCACAGTACATCAGTGATGATCCATAGTACACCAGGGATGGCCCATAGTACATCAGTGATGGCTCATAGTACATCAGTGATGATCCATAGTACATCAGTGATGATCCATAGTACACCAGTGATGATCCATAGTACATCAGTGATGGCTCATAGCACATCAGTGATGATCCATAGTACACCAGTGATGATCCATAGTACATCAGTGATGGCTCATAGTACATCAGTGATGATCCATAATACATCAGTGATGATCCATAGTACATCAGTGATGATCCATAGTACACCAGTCATGGCCCATAGTACTACAGTGATGATCTATAGTACATCAGTGATGATCCACAGTACATCAGTGATGATCCACAGTACATCAGTGATGATCCAAGGTACATCAGTGATGATCCATAGTACATCAGTGATTATCCTCAGTACATCAGTGATGATCCACAGTACATCAGTGATGATCCACAGTACATCAGTGATGATCCACAGTACATCAGGGATGGTCCACAGTACATCAGTGATGATCCATAGTACACCAGTCATGATCCATAGTACATCAGTGATGATCCATAGTACATCAGTGATGATCCATAGTACACCAGTGATGATCCATAGTACACCAGTGATGGCCCATAGTACTTCAGTGATAATTAATAGTACATCAGTGATGATCCACAGTACATCAGTGATGATCCACAATACAACAGGGATGGTCCACAGTATATCAGTGATGATCCATAGTACATCAGTGATGGCCCACAGTACATCAGTGATGATCCACAGTACATCAGTGATGATCCATAGTACACCAGTGATGGCCCATAGTACATCAGTGATGGTCCATAGTACATCAGTGATGATCCATAGTACACCAGTGATGATCCACAGTACATCAGTTATGATCCACAGTACATCAGTGATGATCCACAGTACATCAGTGATGATCCACAATACTTCAGTGATGATCCACAGTACATCAGTGATGATCCACAGTACATCAGGGATGGTCGACAGTATATCAGTGATGATCCATAGTACATCAGTGATGGCCCATAGTACATCAGTGATGATCCATAGTACACCAGTGATGATCCATAGTACACCAGTAATGTTCCATAGTACACCAGGGATGATCCACAGTACATCAGTGATGATCCACAGTACATCAGTGGTGGTCCACAGTACATCAGTGATGGTCCATAGTACACCAGTGATGATCCACAGTACATCAGGGATGGTCCATAGTACATCAGTGATGATCCATAGTACACCAGTGATGATCCATAGTACACCAGTGATGGCCCATAGTACATCAGTGATGAACTATAGTACATCAGTGATGATCCACAGTACATCAGGGATGGTCCATAGTACATCAGTGATGATCCATAGTACACCAGTGATGATCCATAGTACACCAGTGATGGCCCATAGTACATCAGTGATGAACTATAGTACATCAGTGATGATCCACAGTACATCAGTGATGATCCACAGTACATCAGTGATGATCCATAGTACACAAGTGATGATCCATAGTACACCAGTGATGGCCCATAGTACATCAGTGATGAACTATAGTACATCAGTGATGATCCACAGTACATCAGGGATGGTCCATAGTACATCAGTGATGGCTCATAGTACATCAGTGATGATCCATAATACATCAGTGATGATCCATAGTACATCAGTGATGATCCATAGTACACCAGTCATGGCCCATAGTACTACAGTGATGATCTATAGTACATCAGTGATGATCCACAGTACATCAGTGATGATCCACAGTACATCAGTGATGATCCAAGGTACATCAGTGATGATCCATAGTACATCAGTGATTATCCTCAGTACATCAGTGATGATCCACAGTACATCAGTGATGATCCACAGTACATCAGTGATGATCCACAGTACATCAGGGATGGTCCACAGTACATCAGTGATGATCCATAGTACACCAGTCATGATCCATAGTACATCAGTGATGATCCATAGTACATCAGTGATGATCCATAGTACACCAGTGATGATCCATAGTACACCAGTGATGGCCCATAGTACTTCAGTGATAATTAATAGTACATCAGTGATGATCCACAGTACATCAGTGATGATCCACAATACAACAGGGATGGTCCACAGTATATCAGTGATGATCCATAGTACATCAGTGATGGCCCACAGTACATCAGTGATGATCCACAGTACATCAGTGATGATCCATAGTACACCAGTGATGGCCCATAGTACATCAGTGATGGTCCATAGTACATCAGTGATGATCCATAGTACACCAGTGATGATCCACAGTACATCAGTTATGATCCACAGTACATCAGTGATGATCCACAGTACATCAGTGATGATCCACAATACTTCAGTGATGATCCACAGTACATCAGTGATGATCCACAGTACATCAGGGATGGTCGACAGTATATCAGTGATGATCCATAGTACATCAGTGATGGCCCATAGTACATCAGTGATGATCCATAGTACACCAGTGATGATCCATAGTACACCAGTAATGTTCCATAGTACACCAGGGATGATCCACAGTACATCAGTGATGATCCACAGTACATCAGTGGTGGTCCACAGTACATCAGTGATGGTCCATAGTACACCAGTGATGATCCACAGTACATCAGGGATGGTCCATAGTACATCAGTGATGATCCATAGTACACCAGTGATGATCCATAGTACACCAGTGATGGCCCATAGTACATCAGTGATGAACTATAGTACATCAGTGATGATCCACAGTACATCAGGGATGGTCCATAGTACATCAGTGATGATCCATAGTACACCAGTGATGATCCATAGTACACCAGTGATGGCCCATAGTACATCAGTGATGAACTATAGTACATCAGTGATGATCCACAGTACATCAGTGATGATCCACAGTACATCAGTGATGATCCATAGTACACAAGTGATGATCCATAGTACACCAGTGATGGCCCATAGTACATCAGTGATGAACTATAGTACATCAGTGATGATCCACAGTACATCAGGGATGGTCCATAGTACATCAGTGATGGCTCATAGTACATCAGTGATGATCCATAATACATCAGTGATGATCCATAGTACATCAGTGATGATCCATAGTACACCAGTCATGGCCCATAGTACTACAGTGATGATCTATAGTACATCAGTGATGATCCACAGTACATCAGTGATGATCCACAGTACATCAGTGATGATCCAAGGTACATCAGTGATGATCCATAGTACATCAGTGATTATCCTCAGTACATCAGTGATGATCCACAGTACATCAGTGATGATCCACAGTACATCAGTGATGATCCACAGTACATCAGGGATGGTCCACAGTACATCAGTGATGATCCATAGTACACCAGTCATGATCCATAGTACATCAGTGATGATCCATAGTACATCAGTGATGATCCATAGTACACCAGTGATGATCCATAGTACACCAGTGATGGCCCATAGTACTTCAGTGATAATTAATAGTACATCAGTGATGATCCACAGTACATCAGTGATGATCCACAATACAACAGGGATGGTCCACAGTATATCAGTGATGATCCATAGTACATCAGTGATGGCCCACAGTACATCAGTGATGATCCACAGTACATCAGTGATGATCCATAGTACACCAGTGATGGCCCATAGTACATCAGTGATGGTCCATAGTACATCAGTGATGATCCATAGTACATCAGTGATGATCCATAGTACACCAGTGATGATCCACAGTACATCAGTTATGATCCACAGTACATCAGTGATGATCCACAGTACATCAGTGATGATCCACAATACTTCAGTGATGATCCACAGTACATCAGTGATGATCCACAGTACATCAGGGATGGTCGACAGTATATCAGTGATGATCCATAGTACATCAGTGATGGCCCATAGTACATCAGTGATGATCCATAGTACACCAGTGATGATCCATAGTACACCAGTAATGTTCCATAGTACACCAGGGATGATCCACAGTACATCAGTGATGATCCACAGTACATCAGTGGTGGTCCACAGTACATCAGTGATGGTCCATAGTACACCAGTGATGATCCACGGTACATCAGTGATGATCCACAGTACATCAGGGATGGTCCATAGTACATCAGTGATGATCCATAGTACACCAGTGATGATCCATAGTACACCAGTGATGGCCCATAGTACATCAGTGATGAACTATAGTACATCAGTGATGATCCACAGTACATCAGGGATGGTCCATAGTACATCAGTGATGATCCATAGTACACCAGTGATGATCCATAGTACACCAGTGATGGCCCATAGTACATCAGTGATGAACTATAGTACATCAGTGATGATCCACAGTACATCAGTGATGATCCACAGTACATCAGGGATGGTCCATAGTACACCAGTGATGATCCACAGTACACCAGTGATGATCCATAGTACACCAGTGAGGGTCCATAGTACATCAGTGATGATCCACAGTACATCAGGGATGGTCCATAGTACATCAGTGATGGCTCATAGTACATCAGTGATGATCCATAATACATCAGTGATGATCCATAGTACATCAGTGATGATCCATAGTACACCAGTCATGGCCCATAGTACTACAGTGATGATCTATAGTACATCAGTGATGATCCACAGTACATCAGTGATGATCCACAGTACATCAGTGATGATCCAAGGTACATCAGTGATGATCCATAGTACATCAGTGATTATCCTCAGTACATCAGTGATGATCCACAGTACATCAGTGATGATCCACAGTACATCAGTGATGATCCACAGTACATCAGGGATGGTCCACAGTACATCAGTGATGATCCATAGTACACCAGTCATGATCCATAGTACATCAGTGATGATCCATAGTACATCAGTGATGATCCATAGTACACCAGTGATGATCCATAGTACACCAGTGATGGCCCATAGTACTTCAGTGATAATTAATAGTACATCAGTGATGATCCACAGTACATCAGTGATGATCCACAATACAACAGGGATGGTCCACAGTATATCAGTGATGATCCATAGTACATCAGTGATGGCCCACAGTACATCAGTGATGATCCACAGTACATCAGTGATGATCCATAGTACACCAGTGATGGCCCATAGTACATCAGTGATGGTCCATAGTACATCAGTGATGATCCATAGTACATCAGTGATGATCCATAGTACACCAGTGATGATCCACAGTACATCAGTTATGATCCACAGTACATCAGTGATGATCCACAGTACATCAGTGATGATCCACAATACTTCAGTGATGATCCACAGTACATCAGTGATGATCCACAGTACATCAGGGATGGTCGACAGTATATCAGTGATGATCCATAGTACATCAGTGATGGCCCATAGTACATCAGTGATGATCCATAGTACACCAGTGATGATCCATAGTACACCAGTAATGTTCCATAGTACACCAGGGATGATCCACAGTACATCAGTGATGATCCACAGTACATCAGTGGTGGTCCACAGTACATCGGTGATGGTCCATAGTACACCAGTGATGATCCACGGTACATCAGTGATGATCCACAGTACATCAGGGATGGTCCATAGTACATCAGTGATGATCCATAGTACACCAGTGATGATCCATAGTACACCAGTGATGGCCCATAGTACATCAGTGATGAACTATAGTACATCAGTGATGATCCACAGTACATCAGGGATGGTCCATAGTACATCAGTGATGATCCATAGTACACCAGTGATGATCCATAGTACACCAGTGATGGCCCATAGTACATCAGTGATGAACTATAGTACATCAGTGATGATCCACAGTACATCAGTGATGATCCACAGTACATCAGGGATGGTCCATAGTACACCAGTGATGATCCACAGTACACCAGTGATGATCCATAGTACACCAGTGAGGGTCCATAGTACATCAGTGATGATCTATAGTACATCAGTGATGGTCCATAGTACATCAGTGATGATCTATATACATAGTACACCAGTGATGATCTATAGTACATCAGTGATGATCTACAGTACATCAGTTATGATCCACAGTACATTAGTGATGATCCACAGTACATCAGTGATGATCCACAATACTTCAGTGATGATCCACAGTACATCAGTGATGATCCACAGTACATCAGGGATGGTCCACAGTATATCAGTGATGATCCATAGTACATCAGTGATGGTCCATAGTACATCAGTGATGGTCCATAGTACACCAGTGATGATCCATAGTACACCAGTGATGATCCATAGTACACCAGTGATGGCCCATAGTACACCAGTGATGGCCCATAGTACATCAGGGATGGTCCATAGTACACCAGTGATGATCCACAGTACACCAGTGATGATCCATAGTACACCAGTGATGGTCCATAGTACATCAGTGATGATCTATAGTACATCAGTGATGGTCCATAGTACATCAGTGATGATCTATAGTACATCAGTGATGATCCACAGTACATCAGTTATGATACACAGTACATCAGTGATGATCCACAGTACATCAGTGATGATCCACAATACTTCAGTGATGATCCACAGTACATCAGTGATGATCCACAGTACATCAGGGATGGTCCACAGTATATCAGTGATGATCCATAGTACATCAGTGATGGTCCATAGTACACCAGTGATGATCTATAGTACACCAGTGATGGCCCATAGTACACCAGTGATGGCCCATAGTACATCAGTGATGATCCATAGTACATCAGTGATGATCCACAGTACATCAGTGATGATCCACAGTACATCAGGGATGGTCCATAGTACATCAGTGATGATCCATAGTACACCAGTGATGATCCATAGTACACCAGTGATGGCCCATAGTACATCAGTGATGAACTATAGTACATCAGTGATGATCCACAGTACATCAGGGATGGTCCATAGTACATCAGTGATGATCCATAGTACACCAGTGATGATCCATAGTACACCAGTGATGGACCATAGTACATCAGTGATGAACTATAGTACATCAGTGATGATCCACAGTACATCAGTGATGATCCATAGTACATCAGTGATGATCCACAGTATATCAGTGATGATCCACAGTACATCAGGGATGGTTCATAGTACATCAGTGATGATCCATAGTACACCAGTGATGATCCATAGTACACCAGTGATGGCCCATAGTACATCAGTGATGAACTATAGTACATCAGTGATGATCCACAGTACATCAGTGATGATCCACAGTACACCAGTGATGATCCACAGTACACCAGTGATGATCCATAGTACACCAGTGATGGTCCATAGTACATTAGTGATGATCTATAGTACATCAGTGATGGTCCATAGTACATCAGTGATGAGCTATAGTACATGAGTGATGATCTATAGTACATCAGTGATGATCCATAGTACACCAGTGATGATCCATAGTACACCAGTGATGGCCCATAGTACATCAGTGATGAACTATAGTACATCAGTGATGATCCACAGTACATCAGGGATGGTCCATAGTACATCAGTGATGATCCATAGTACACCAGTGATGGCCCATAGTACATCAGTGATGAACTATAGTACACCAGTGATGATCCATAGTACACCAGTGATGATCCATAGTACACCAGTGATGGCCCATAGTACACCAGTGATGGCCCATAGTACATCAGTGATGATCCATAGTACATCAGTGATGATCCAAAGTACATCAGTGATGATCCACAGTACATCAGGGATGGTCCATAGTACATCAGTGATGATCCATAGTACACCAGTGATGATCCATAGTACACCAGTGATGGCCCATAGTACATCAGTGATGAACTATAGTACATCAGTGATGATCCACAGTACATCAGGGATGGTCCATAGTACATCAGTGATGATCCATAGTACACCAGTGATGATCCATAGTACACCAGTGATGGCCCATAGTACATCAGTGATGAACAATAGTACATCAGTGATGATCCACAGTACATCAGTGATGATCCATAGTACATCAGTGATGATCCACAGTACATCAGTGATGATCCACAGTACATCAGGGATGGTCCATAGTACATCAGTGATGATCCATAGTACATCAGTGATTATCCATAGTACACCAGTGATGATCCATAGTACACCAGTGATGGCCCATAGTACATCAGTGATGAACTATAGTACATCAGTGATGATCCACAGTACATCAGTGATGATCCACAGTACATCAGTGATGATCCACAGTACATCAGGGATGGTCCATAGTACACCAGTGATGATCCACAGTACACCAGTGATGATCCATAGTACACCAGTGATGGTCCATAGTACATCAGTGATGATCTATAGTACATCAGTGATGGTCCATAGTACATCAGTGATGATCTATAGTACATCAGTGATGATCCACAGTACATCAGTTATGATACACAGTACATCAGTGATGATCCACAGTACATCAGTGATGATCCACAATACTTCAGTGATGATCCACAGTACATCAGTGATGATCCACAGTACATCAGGGATGGTCCACAGTATATCAGTGATGATCCATAGTACATCAGTGATGGTCCATAGTACACCAGTGATGATCTATAGTACACCAGTGATGGCCCATAGTACACCAGTGATGGCCCATAGTACATCAGTGATGATCCATAGTACATCAGTGATGATCCACAGTACATCAGTGATGATCCACAGTACATCAGGGATGGTCCATAGTACATCAGTGATGATCCATAGTACACCAGTGATGATCCATAGTACACCAGTGATGGCCCATAGTACATCAGTGATGAACTATAGTACATCAGTGATGATCCACAGTACATCAGGGATGGTCCATAGTACATCAGTGATGATCCATAGTACACCAGTGATGATCCATAGTACACCAGTGATGGCCCATAGTACATCAGTGATGAACTATAGTACATCAGTGATGATCCACAGTACATCAGTGATGATCCATAGTACATCAGTGATGATCCACAGTATATCAGTGATGATCCACAGTACATCAGGGATGGTTCATAGTACATCAGTGATGATCCATAGTACACCAGTGATGATCCATAGTACACCAGTGATGGCCCATAGTACATCAGTGATGAACTATAGTACATCAGTGATGATCCACAGTACATCAGTGATGATCCACAGTACACCAGTGATGATCCACAGTACACCAGTGATGATCCATAGTACACCAGTGATGGTCCATAGTACATTAGTGATGATCTATAGTACATCAGTGATGGTCCATAGTACATCAGTGATGAGCTATAGTACATGAGTGATGATCTATAGTACATCAGTGATGATCCATAGTACACCAGTGATGATCCATAGTACACCAGTGATGGCCCATAGTACATCAGTGATGAACTATAGTACATCAGTGATGATCCACAGTACATCAGGGATGGTCCATAGTACATCAGTGATGATCCATAGTACACCAGTGATGGCCCATAGTACATCAGTGATGAACTATAGTACATCAGTGATGATCCACAGTACATCAGTGATGATCCACAGTACATCAGGGATGGTCCATAGTACACCAGTGATGATCCACAGTACACCAGTGATGATCCATAGTACACCAGTGATGGTCCATAGTACATCAGTGATGATCTATAGTACATCAGTGATGGTCCATAGTACATCAGTGATGATCTATATACATAGTACACCAGTGATGATCTATAGTACATCAGTGATGATCTACAGTACATCAGTTATGATCCACAGTACATTAGTGATGATCCACAGTACATCAGTGATGATCCACAATACTTCAGTGATGATCCACAGTACATCAGTGATGATCCACAGTACATCAGGGATGGTCCACAGTATATCAGTGATGATCCATAGTACATCAGTGATGGTCCATAGAACATCAGTGATGGTCCATAGTACACCAGTGATGATCCATAGTACACCAGTGATGGCCCATAGTACACCAGTGATGGCCCATAGTACATCAGTGATGATCCATAGTACATCAGTGATGATCCACAGTACATCAGTGATGATCCACAGTACATCAGGGATGGTCCATAGTACATCAGTGATGATCCATAGTACACCAGTGATGATCCATAGTACAGCAGTGATGGCCCATAGTACATCAATGATGATCCATAGTACATCAGTGATGATCCATAGTACATCAGTGATGATCCACAGTACATCAGGGATGGTCCATAGTACATCAGTGATGATCCATAGTACACCAGTGATGATCCATAGTACAGCAGTGATGGCCCATAGTACATCAATGATGAACTATAGTACATCAGTGATGATCCACAGTACATCAGGGATGGTCCATAGTACATCAGTGATGATCCATAGTACATCAGTGATGATCCACAGTACATCAGGGATGGTCCATAGTACATCAGTGATGATCCATAGTACACCAGTGATGATCCATAGTACACCAGTGATGGCCTATAGTACATCAGTGATGAACTATAGTACATCAGTGATGATCCACAGTACATCAGTGATGATCCACAGTACATCAGGGATGGTCCGTAGTACACCAGTGATGATCCACAGTACACCAGTGATGATCCATAGTACACCAGTGATGGTCCATAGTACATCAGTGATGATCTATAGTACATCAGTGATGGTCCATAGTACATCAGTGATGATCCATAGTACATCAGTGATGATCCACAGTACATCAGTGATGATCCACAGTACATCAGGGATGGTCCATAGTACATCAGTGATGATCCATAGTACACCAGTGATGATCCATAGTACACCAGTGATGGCCCATAGTACATCAGTGATGAACTATAGTACATCAGTGATGATCCACAGTACATCAGTGATGATCCACAGTACATCAGGGATGGTCCATAGTACACCAGTGATGATCCACAGTACACCAGTGATGATCCATAGTACACCAGTGATGGTCCATAGTACATCAGTGATAATCTATAGTACATCAGTGATGGTCCATAGTACATCAGTGATGATCTATAGTACATCAGTGATGATCCACAGTACATCAGTTATGATACACAGTACATCAGTGATGATCCACAGTACATCAGTGATGATCCACAATACTTCAGTGATGATCCACAGTACATCAGTGATGATCCACAGTACATCAGGGATGGTCCACAGTATATCAGTGATGATCCACAGTACATCAGTGATGATCCACAGTACATCAGTGATGATCCACAGTACATCAGGGATGGTCCATAGTACATCAGTGATGATCCATAGTACACCAGTGATGATCCATAGTACACCAGTGATGGCCCATAGTACATCAGTGATGAACTATAGTACATCAGTGATGATCCACAGTACATCAGGAATGGTTCATAGTACATCAGTGATGATCCATAGTACACCAGTGATGATCCATAGTACACCAGTGATGGCCCATAGTACATCAGTGATGAACTATAGTACATCAGTGATGATCCACAGTACATCAGTGATGAGCTATAGTACATGAGTGATGATCTATAGTACATCAGTGATGATCCATAGTACACCAGTGATGATCCATAGTACACCAGTGATGGCCCATAGTACATCAGTGATGAACTATAGTACATCAGTGATGATCCACAGTACATCAGGGATGGTCCATAGTACATCAGTGATGATCCATAGTACACCAGTGATGGCCCATAGTACATCAGTGATGAACAATAGTACATCAGTGATGATCCACAGTACATCAGTGATGATCCACAGTACATCAGGGATGGTCCATAGTACACCAGTGATGATCCACAGTACACCAGTGATGATCCATAGTACACCAGTGATGGTCCATAGTACATCAGTGATGAACTATAGTACATCAGTGATGATCCACAGTACATCAGGGATGGTCCATAGTACATCAGTGATGATCCATAGTACACCAGTGATGATCCATAGTACACCAGTGATGGCCCATAGTACATCAGTGATGAACTATAGTACATCAGTGATGATCCACAGTACATCAGTGATGATCCATAGTACATCAGTGATGATCCACAGTATATCAGTGATGATCCACAGTACATCAGGGATGGTCCATAGTACATCAGTGATGATCCATAGTATACCAGTGATGATCCATAGTACACCAGTGATGGCCCATAGTACATCAGTGATGAACTATAGTACATCAGTGATGATCCACAGTACATCAGTGATGAACCACAGTACACCAGTGATGATCTATAGTACACCAGTGATGGTCCATAGTACATCAGTGATGATCTATAGTACATCAGTGATGGTCCATAGTACATCAGTGATGAGCTATAGTACATGAGTGATGATCTATAGTACATCAGTGATGATCCATAGTACACCAGTGATGATCCATAGTACACCAGTGATGGCCCATAGTACATCAGTGATGAACTATAGTACATCAGTGATGATCCACAGTACATCAGGGATGGTCCATAGTACATCAGTGATGATCCATAGTACACCAGTGATGGCCCATAGTACATCAGTGATGAACTATAGTACATCAGTGATGATCCACAGTACATCAGTGATGATCCACAGTACATCAGGGATGGTCCATAGTACACCAGTGATGATCCACAGTACACCAGTGATGGCCCATAGTACATCAGTGATGAACTATAGTACATCAGTGATGATCCACAGTACATCAGTGATGATCCATAGTACATCAGTGATGATCCACAGTATATCAGTGATGATCCACAGTACATCAGGGATGGTCCATAGTACATCAGTGATGATCCATAGTACACCAGTGATGATCCATAGTACACCAGTGATGGCCCATAGTACATCAGTGATGAACTATAGTACATCAGTGATGATCCACAGTACATCAGTGATGATCCACAGTACACCAGTGATGATCCACAGTACACCAGTGATAATCCATAGTACACCAGTGATGGTCCATAGTACATCAGTGATGATCTATAGTACATCAGTGATGGTCCATAGTACATCAGTGATGATCTATATACATAGTACACCAGTGATGATCTATAGTACATCAGTGATGATCTACAGTACATCAGTTATGATCCACAGTACATTAGTGATGATCCACAGTACATCAGTGATGATCCACAATACTTCAGTGATGATCCACAGTACATCAGTGATGATCCACAGTACATCAGGGATGGTCCACAGTATATCAGTGATGATCCATAGTACATCAGTGATGGTCCATAGTACATCAGTGATGGTCCATAGTACACCAGTGATGATCCATAGTACACCAGTGATGGCCCATAGTACACCAGTGATGGCCCATAGTACATCAGTGATGATCCATAGTACATCAGTGATGATCCACAGTACATCAGTGATGATCCACAGTACATCAGGGATGGTCCATAGTACATCAGTGATGATCCATAGTACACCAGTGATGATCCATAGTACACCAGTGATGGCCCATAGTACATCAGTGATGAACTATAGTACATCAGTGATGATCCACAGTACATCAGGGATGGTCCATAGTACATCAGTGATGATCCATAGTACACCAGTGATGATCCATAGTACACCAGTGATGGCCCATAGTACATCAGTGATGAACAATAGTACACCAGTGATGGCCTATAGTACATCAGTGATGAACTATAGTACATCAGTGATGATTCACAGTACATCAGTGATGATCCACAGTACATCAGGGATGGTCCATAGTACACCAGTGATGATCCACAGTACACCAGTGATGATCCATAGTACACCAGTGATGGTCCATAGTACATCAGTGATGATCTATAGTACATCAGTGATGGTCCATAGTACATCAGTGATGATCTATAGTACATCAGTGATGATCCACAGTACATCAGTGATGATCCACAGTACATCAGTGATGATCCACAGTACATCAGGGATGGTCCATAGTACATCAGTGATGATCCATAGTACACCAGTGATGATCCATAGTACACCAGTGATGGCCCATAGTACATCAGTGATGAACTATAGTACATCAGTGATGATCCACAGTACATCAGGGATGGTCCATAGTACATCAGTGATGATCCATAGTACACCAGTGATGGCCCATAGTACATCAGTGATGAACTATAGTACATCAGTGATGATCCACAGTACATCAGTGATGATCCATAGTACATCAGTGATGATCCACAGTATATCAGTGATGATCCACAGTACATCAGGGATGGTCCATAGTACATCAGTGATGATCCATAGTACACCAGTGATGATCCATAGTACACCAGTGATGGCCCATAATACATCAGTGATGAACTATAGTACATCAGTGATGATCCACAGTACATCAGTGATGATCCACAGTACACCAGTGATGATCCACAGTACACCAGTGATGATCCATAGTACACCAGTGATGGTCCATAGTACATCAGTGATGATCTATAGTACATCAGTGATGGTCCATAGTACATCAGTGATGAGCTATAGTACATGAGTGATGATCTATAGTACATCAGTGATGATCCATAGTACACCAGTGATGATCCATAGTACACCAGTGATGGCCCATAGTACATCAGTGATGAACTATAGTACAACAGTGATGATCCACAGTACATCAGGGATGGTCCATAGTACATCAGTGATGATCCATAGTACACCAGTGATGGCCCATAGTACATCAGTGATGAACTATAGTACATCAGTGATGATCCACAGTACATCAGTGATGATCCACAGTACATCAGGGATGGTCCATAGTACACCAGTGATGATCCACAGTACACCAGTGATGATCCATAGTACACCAGTGATGGTCCATAGTACATCAGTGATGATCTATAGTACATCAGTGATGGTCCATAGTACATCAGTGATGATCTATATACATAGTACACCAGTGATGATCTATAGTACATCAGTGATGATCTACAGTACATCAGTTATGATCCACAGTACATTAGTGATGATCCACAGTACATCAGTGATGATCCACAATACTTCAGTGATGATCCACAGTACATCAGTGATGATCCACAGTACATCAGGGATGGTCCACAGTATATCAGTGATGATCCATAGTACATCAGTGATGGTCCATAGTACATCAGTGATGGTCCATAGTACACCAGTGATGATCCATAGTACACTAGTGATGGCCCATAGTACACCAGTGATGGCCCATAGTACATCAGTGATGATCCATAGTACATCAGTGATGATCCACAGTACATCAGTGATGATCCACAGTACATCAGGGATGGTCCATAGTACATCAGTGATGATCCATAGTACACCAGTGATGATCCATAGTACACCAGTGATGGCCCATAGTACATCAGTGATGAACTATAGTACATCAGTGATGATCCACAGTACATCAGGGATGGTCCATAGTACATCAGTGATGATCCATAGTACACCAGTGATGATCCATAGTACACCAGTGATGGCCCATAGTACATCAGTGATGAACAATAGTACATCAGTGATGATCCACAGTACATCAGTGATGATCCATAGTACATCAGTGATGATCCACAGTACATCAGTGATGATCCACAGTACATCAGGGATGGTCCATAGTACATCAGTGATGATCCATAGTACACCAGTGATGATCCATAGTACACCAGTGATGGCCTATAGTACATCAGTGATGAACTATAGTACATCAGTGATGATCCACAGTACATCAGTGATGATCCACAGTACATCAGGGATGGTCCATAGTACACCAGTGATGGTCCATAGTACATCAGTGATGATCTATAGTACATCAGTGATGGTCCATAGTACATCAGTGATGATCTATAGTACATCAGTGATGATCCACAGTACATCAGTGATGATCCACAGTACATCAGTTATGATACACAGTACATCAGTGATGATCCACAGTACATCAGTGATGATCCACAATACTTCAGTGATGATCCACAGTACATCAGGAATGGTCCACAGTATATCAGTGATGATCCATAGTACATCAGTGATGGTCCATAGTACACCAGTGATGATCTATAGTACACCAGTGATGGCCCATAGTACACCAGTGATGGCCCATAGTACATCAGTGATGATCCATAGTACATCAGTGATAATCCACAGTACATCAGTGATGATCCACAGTACATCAGGGATGGTCCATAGTACATCAGTGATGATCCATAGTACACCAGTGATGATCCATAGTACACCAGTGATGGCCCATAGTACATCAGTGATGATCCACAGTACATCAGGGATGGTCCATAGTACATCAGTGATGATCCATAGTACACCAGTGATGATCCATAGTACACCAGTGATGGCCCATAGTACATCAGTGATGAACTATAGTACATCAGTGATGATCCACAGTACATCAGTGATGATCCATAGTACATCAGTGATGATCCACAGTATATCAGTGATGATCCACAGTACATCAGGGATGGTCCATAGTACATCAGTGATGATCCATAGTACACCAGTGATGATCCATAGTACACCAGTGATGGCCCATAGTACATCAGTGATGAACTATAGTACATCAGTGATGATCCACAGTACATCAGTGATGATCCACAGTACACCAGTGATGATCCACAGTACACCAGTGATGATCCATAGTACACCAGTGATGGTCCATAGTACATCAGTGATGATCTATAGTACATCAGTGATGGTCCATAGTACATCAGTGATGAGCTATAGTACATGAGTGATGATCTATAGTACATCAGTGATGATCCATAGTACACCAGTGATGATCCATAGTACACCAGTGATGGCCCATAGTACATCAGTGATGAACTATAGTACATCAGTGATGATCCACAGTACATCAGGGATGGTCCATAGTACATCAGTGATGATCCATAGTACACCAGTGATGATCCATAGTACACCAGTGATGGCCCATAGTACATCAGTGATGAACTATAGTACATCAGTGATGATCCACAGTACATCAGTGATGATCCATAGTACATCAGTGATGATCCACAGTACATCAGTGATGATCCACAGTACATCAGGGATGGTCCATAGTACATCAGTGATGATCCATAGTACACCAGTGATGATCCATAGTACACCAGTGATGGCCCATAGTACATCAGTGATGAACTATAGTACATCAGTGATGATCCACAGTACATCAGTGATGATCCACAGTACACCAGGGATGGTCCATAGTACACCAGTGATGATCCACAGTACACCAGTGATGATCCATAGTACACCAGTGATGGTCCATAGTACATCAGTGATGATCTATAGTACATCAGTGATGGTCCATAGTACATCAGTGATGATCTATAGTACATCAGTGATGATCTATAGTACATCAGTGATGATCCATAGTACATCAGTGATGATCCACAGTACATCAGTGATGGTCCACAGTACATCAGGGATGGTCCACAGTACATCGGTGATGATCCATAGTACACCAGTGATGGCCCATAGTACATCAGTGATGGTCCATAGTACATCAGTGATGATCCATAGTACATCAGTGATGATCCATAGTACACCAGTGATGGCCCATAGTACACCAGTGATGGCCCATAGTACATCAGTGATGATCCATAGTACATCAGTGATGATCCACAGTACATCAGTGATGATCCACAGTACATCAGGGATGGTCCATAGTACATCAGTGATGATCCATAGTACACCAGTGATGATCCATAGTACACCAGTGATGGCCCATAGTACATCAGTGATGAACTATAGTACATCAGTGATGATCCACAGTACATCAGTGATGATCCACAGTACATCAGGGATGGTCCATAGTACACCAGTGATGATCCACAGTACACCAGTGATGATCCATAGTACACCAGTGATGGTCCATAGTACATCAGTAATGACCTATAGTACATCAGTGATGGTCCATAGTACATCAGTGATGATCTATAGTACATCAGTGATGATCCACAGTACATCAGTTATGATACACAGTACATCAGTGATGATCCACAGTACATCAGTGATGATCCACAATACTTCAGTGATGATCCACAGTACATCAGTGATGATCCACAGTACATCAGGGATGGTCCATAGTACATCAGTGATGGTCCATAGTACACCAGTGATGATCCATAGTACACCAGTGATGGCCCATAGTACACCAGTGATGGCCCATAGTACATCAGTGATGATCCATAGTACATCAGTGATGGTCCATAGTACATCAGTGATGGTCAATAGTACACCAGTGATGATCCATAGTACACCAGTGATGGCCCATAGTACACCAGTGATGGCCCATAGTACATTAGTGATGATCCATAGTACATCAGTGATGATCCACAGTACATCAGTGATGATCCACAGTACATCAGGGATGGTCCATAGTACATCAGTGATGATCCATAGTACACCAGTGATGATCCATAGTACACCAGTGATGGCACATAGTACATCAGTGATGAACTATAGTACATCAGTGATGATCCACAGTACAACAGGGATGGTCCATAGTACATCAGTGATGATCCATAGTACACCAGTGATGATCCATAGTACACCAGTGATGGCCCATAGTACATCAGTGATGAACTATATTACATCAGTGATGATCCATAGTGCATCAGTGATGATCCATAGTACATCAGTGATGATCCACAGTACATCAGTGATGATCCACAGTACATCAGGGATGGTCCATAGTACATCAGTGATGATCCACAGTACATCAGGGATGGTCCATAGTACATCAGTGATGATCCATAGTACACCAGTGATGATCCATAGTACACCAGTGATGGCCCATAGTACATCAGTGATGAACTATAGTACATCAGTGATGATCCACAGTACACCAGTGATGATCCACAGTACACCAGTGATGATCCATAGTACACCAGTGATGGTCCATAGTACATCAGTGATGAACTATAGTACATCAGCGATGATCCACAGTACATCAGTGATGATCCATAGTACATCAGTGATGATCCACAGTACATCAGTGATGATCCACAGTACATCAGGGATGGTCCATAGTACATCAGTGATGATCCATAGTACACCAGTGATGATCCATAGTACACCAGTGATGGCCCATAGTACATCAGTGATGAACTATAGTACATCAGTGATGATCCACAGTACATCAGTGATGATCCACAGTACATCAGGGATGGTCCATAGTACACCAGTGATGATCCACAGTACACCAGTGATGATCCATAGTACACCAGTGATGGTCCATAGTACATCAGTGATGATCTATAGTACATCAGTGATGGTCCATAGTACATCAGTGATGATCTATAGTACATCAGTGATGATCCACAGTACATCAGTGATGGTCCATAGTACATCAGTGATGATCCACAGTACATCAGTGATGGCTCATAGTACATCAGGGATGGTCCACAGTACATCGGTGATGATCCATAGTACACCAGTGATGGCCCATAGTACATCAGTGATGGTCCATAGTACATCAGTGATGATCCATAGTACATCAGTGATGATCCATAGTACACCAGTGATGGCCCATAGTACACCAGTGATGGCCCATAGTACATCAGTGATGATCCATAGTACACCAGTGATGATCCATAGTACACCAGTGATGGCCCATAGTACATCAGTGATGAACTATAGTACATCAGTGATGATCCACAGTACATCAGTGATGATCCACAGTACATCAGGGATGGTCCATAGTACACCAGTGATGATCCACAGTACACCAGTGATGATCCATAGTACACCAGTGATGGTCCATAGTACATCAGTAATGACCTATAGTACATCAGTGATGGTCCATAGTACATCAGTGATGATCTATAGTACATCAGTGATGATCCACAGTACATCAGTTATGATACACAGTACATCAGTGATGATCCACAGTACATCAGTGATGATCCACAATACTTCAGTGATGATCCACAGTACATCAGTGATGATCCACAGTACATCAGGGATGGTCCATAGTACATCAGTGATGGTCCATAGTACACCAGTGATGATCCATAGTACACCAGTGATGGCCCATAGTACACCAGTGATGGCCCATAGTACATCAGTGATGATCCATAGTACATCAGTGATGGTCCATAGTACATCAGTGATGGTCAATAGTACACCAGTGATGATCCATAGTACACCAGTGATGGCCCATAGTACACCAGTGATGGCCCATAGTACATTAGTGATGATCCATAGTACATCAGTGATGATCCACAGTACATCAGTGATGATCCACAGTACATCAGGGATGGTCCATAGTACATCAGTGATGATCCATAGTACACCAGTGATGATCCATAGTACACCAGTGATGGCACATAGTACATCAGTGATGAACTATAGTACATCAGTGATGATCCACAGTACAACAGGGATGGTCCATAGTACATCAGTGATGATCCATAGTACACCAGTGATGATCCATAGTACACCAGTGATGGCCCATAGTACATCAGTGATGAACTATATTACATCAGTGATGATCCATAGTGCATCAGTGATGATCCATAGTACATCAGTGATGATCCACAGTACATCAGTGATGATCCACAGTACATCAGGGATGGTCCATAGTACATCAGTGATGATCCACAGTACATCAGGGATGGTCCATAGTACATCAGTAATGATCCATAGTACACCAGTGATGATCCATAGTACACCAGTGATGGCCCATAGTACATCAGTGATGAACTATAGTACATCAGTGATGATCCACAGTACACCAGTGATGATCCACAGTACACCAGTGATGATCCATAGTACACCAGTGATGGTCCATAGTACATCAGTGATGAACTATAGTACATCAGCGATGATCCACAGTACATCAGTGATGATCCATAGTACATCAGTGATGATCCACAGTACATCAGTGATGATCCACAGTACATCAGGGATGGTCCATAGTACATCAGTGATGATCCATAGTACACCAGTGATGATCCATAGTACACCAGTGATGGCCCATAGTACATCAGTGATGAACTATAGTACATCAGTGATGATCCACAGTACATCAGTGATGATCCACAGTACATCAGGGATGGTCCATAGTACACCAGTGATGATCCACAGTACACCAGTGATGATCCATAGTACACCAGTGATGGTCCATAGTACATCAGTGATGATCTATAGTACATCAGTGATGGTCCATAGTACATCAGTCATGATCTATAGTACATCAGTGATGATCCACAGTACATCAGTGATGGTCCATAGTACATCAGTGATGATCCACAGTACATCAGTGATGGCTCATAGTACATCAGGGATGGTCCACAGTACATCGGTGATGATCCATAGTACACCAGTGATGGCCCATAGTACATCAGTGATGGTCCATAGTACATCAGTGATGATCCATAGTACATCAGTGATGATCCATAGTACACCAGTGATGGCCCATAGTACACCAGTGATGGCCCATAGTACATCAGTGATGATCCATAGTACACCAGTGATGATCCATAGTACACCAGTGATGATCCATAGTACACCAGTGATGGCCCATAGTACATCAGTGATGAACTATAGTACATCAGTGATGATCCACAGTACATCAGTGATGATCCACAGTACATCAGGGATGGTCCATAGTACACCAGTGATGATCCACAGTACACCAGTGATGATCCATAGTACACCAGTGATGGTCCATAGTACATCAGTGATGATCTATAGTACATCAGTGATGGTCCATAGTACATCAGTGATGATCTATAGTACATCAGTGATGATCCACAGTACATCAGTGATGGTCCATAGTACATCAGTGATGATCCACAGTACATCAGTGATGGCTCATAGTACATCAGGGATGGTCCACAGTACATCGGTGATGATCCATAGTACACCAGTGATGGCCCATAGTACATCAGTGATGGTCCATAGTACATCAGTGATGATCCATAGTACATCAGTGATGATCCATAGTACACCAGTGATGGCCCATAGTACACCAGTGATGGCCCATAGTACATCAGTGATGATCCATAGTACACCAGTGATGATCCATAGTACACCAGTGATGGCCCATAGTACATCAGTGATGAACTATAGTACATCAGTGATGATCCACAGTACATCAGTGATGATCCACAGTACATCAGGGATGGTCCATAGTACACCAGTGATGATCCATAGTACACCAGTGATGGTCCATAGTACATCAGTAATGACCTATAGTACATCAGTGATGGTCCATAGTACATCAGTGATGATCTATAGTACATCAGTGATGATCCACAGTACATCAGTTATGATACACAGTACATCAGTGATGATCCACAGTACATCAGTGATGATCCACAATACTTCAGTGATGATCCACAGTACATCAGTGATGATCCACAGTACATCAGGGATGGTCCATAGTACATCAGTGATGGTCCATAGTACACCAGTGATGATCCATAGTACACCAGTGATGGCCCATAGTACACCAGTGATGGCCCATAGTACATCAGTGATGATCCATAGTACATCAGTGATGGTCCATAGTACATCAGTGATGGTCAATAGTACACCAGTGATGATCCATAGTACACCAGTGATGGCCCATAGTACATCAGTGATGAACTATAGTACATCAGTGATGATCCACAGTACATCAGTGATGATCCACAGTACATCAGGGATGGTCCATAGTACACCAGTGATGATCCACAGTACACCAGTGATGGTCCATAGTACATCAGTGATGATCTATAGTACATCAGTGATGATCTATAGTACATCAGTGATGATCCACAGTACATCAGTTATGATACACAGTACATCAGTGATGATCCACAGTACATCAGTTATGATACACAGTACATCAGTGATGATCCACAGTACATCAGTGATGATCCACAATACTTCAGTGATGATCCACAGTAGATCAGTGATGATCCACAGTACATCAGGGATGGTCCACAGTATATCAGTGATGATCCATAGTACATCAGTGATGGTCCATAGTACATCAGTGATGGTCCATAGTACACCAGTGATGATCCATAGTACACCAGTGATGGCCCATAGTACACCAGTGATGGCCCATAGTACATCAGTGATGATCCATAGTACATCAGTGATGATCCACAGTACATCAGTGATGATCCACAGTACATCAGGGATGGTCCATAGTATAACAGTGATGATCCATAGTACACCAGTGATGATCCATAGTACACCAGTGATGGCCCATAGTACATCAGTGATGAACTATAGTACATCAGTGATGATCCACAGTACATCAGGGATGGTCCATAGTACATCAGTGATGATCCATAGTACACCAGTGATGATCCATAGTACACCAGTGATGGCCCATAGTACATCAGTGATGAACTATAGTACATCAGTGATGATCCACAGTACATCAGTGATGATCCATAGTACATCAGTGATGATCCACAGTACATCAGTGATGATCCACAGTACATCAGGGATGGTCCATAGTACATCAGTGATGATCCATAGTACACCAGTGATGATCCATAGTACACCAGTGATGGCCCATAGTACATCAGTGATGAACTATAGTACATCAGTGATGATCCACAGTACATCAGTGATGATCCACAGTACATCAGGGATGGTCCATAGTACACCAGTGATGATCCACAGTACATCAGTTATGATCCACAGTACATTAGTGATGATCCACAGTACATCAGTGATGATCCACAGTACATCAGTGATGATCCACAATACTTCAGTGATGATCCACAGTACATCAGGGATGGTCCACAGTACATCAGTGATGGTCCACAGTATATTAGTGATGATCCATAGTACATCAGTGATGGTCCATAGTACATCAGTGATGGTCCATAGTACACCAGTGATGATCCATAGTGCACCAGTGATGGCCCATAGTACACCAGTGATGGCCCATAGTACATCAGTGATGATCCATAGTACATCAGTGATGATCCACAGTACAACAGTGATGATCCACAGTACATCAGGGATGGTCCATAGTACATCAGTGATGATCCATAGTACACCAGTGATGATCCATAGTACACCAGTGATGGCCCATAGTACATCAGTGATGAACTATAGTACATCAGAGATGATCCACAGTACATCAGGGATGGTCCATAGTACATCAGTCATGATCCATAGTACACCAGTGATGATCCATAGTACACCAGTGATGGCCCATAGTACATCAGTGATGAACTATAGTACATCAGTGATGATCCACAGTACATCAGTGATGATCCATAGTACATCAGTGATGATCCACAGTACATCAGGGATGGTCCATAGTACATCAGTGATGATCCATAGTACACCAGTGATGATCCATAGTACACCAGTGATGGCCCATAGTACATCAGTGATGAACTATAGTACATCAGTGATGATCCACAGTACATCAGTGATGATCCACAGTACATCAGGGATGGTCCATAGTACACCAGTGATGATCCACAGTACACCAGTGATGGTCCATAGTACATCAGTGATGATCTATAGTACATCAGTGATGATCTATAGTACATCAGTGATGATCCACAGTACATCAGTTATGATACACAGTACATCAGTGATGATCCACAGTACATCAGTGATGATCCACAATACTTCAGTGATGATCCACAGTACATGAGGGATGGTCCATAGTATAACAGTGATGATCCATAGTACACCAGTGATGATCCATAGTACACCAGTGGTGGCCCATAGTACATCAGTGATGAACTATAGTACATCAGTGATGATCCACAGTACATCAGGGATGGTCCACAGTATATCAGGGATGGTCCACAGTATATCAGTGATGATCCATAGTACATCAGTGATGGTCCATAGTACATCAGTGATGGTCCATAGTACACCAGTGATGATCCATAGTACACCAGTGATGGCCCATAGTACACCAGTGATGGCCCATAGTACACCAGTGATGGCCCATAGTACATCAGTGATGATCCATAGTACATCAGTGATGATCCACAGTACATCAGTGATGATCCATAGTACATCAGTGATGATCCACAGTACATCAGTGATGATCCACAGTACATCAGGGATGGTCCATAGTACATCAGTGATGATCCATAGTACACCAGTGATGATCCATAGTACACCAGTGATGGCCCATAGTACATCAGTGATGAACTATAGTACATCAGTGATGATCCACAGTACATCAGTGATGATCCACAGTACATCAGGGATGGTCCATAGTACACAGTGATGATCCACAGTACACCAGTGATGATCCATAGTACACCAGTGATGGTCCATAGTACATCAGTGATGATCTATAGTACATCAGTGATGGTCCATAGTACATCAGTGATGAGCTATAGTACATCAGTGATGATCTATAGTACATCAGTGATGATCCATAGTACACCAGTGATGATCCATAGTACACCAGTGATGGCCCATAGTACATCAGTGATGAACTATAGTACATCAGTGATGATCCACAGTACATCAGGGATGGTCCATAGTACATCAGTGATGATCCATAGTACATCAGTGATGATCCATAGTACACCAGTGATGGCCCATAGTACATCAGTGATGAACTATAGTACATCAGTGATGATCCACAGTACATCAGTGATGATCCATAGTACATCAGTGATGATCCACAGTACATCAGTGATGATCCACAGTACATCAGGGATGGTCCATAGTACATCAGTGATGATCCATAGTACACCAGTGATGATCCATAGTACACCAGTGATGGCCCATAGTACATCAGTGATGAACTATAGTACATCAGTGATGATCCACAGTACATCAGTGATGATCCACAGTACATCAGGGATGGTCCATAGTACACAGTGATGGTCCATAGTACATCAGTGATGATCTATAGTACATCAGTGATGGTCCATAATACATCAGTGATGATCTATAGTACATCAGTTATGATCTATAGTACATCAGTGATGATCCATAGTACATCAGTGATGATCCACAGTACATCAGTGATGGTCCACAGTACATCAGGGATGGTCCACAGTACATCGGTGATGATCCATAGTACACCAGTGATGGCCCATAGTACATCAGTGATGGTCCATAGTACATCAGTGATGATCCATAGTAGATCAGTGATGATCCATAGTACACCAGTGATGGCCCATAGTACACCAGTGATGGCCCATAGTACATCAGTGATGATCCACAGTACATCAGTGATGATCCATAGTACATCAGTGATGATCCACAGTACATCAGTGATGATCCACAGTACATCAGGGATGGTCCATAGTACATCAGTGATGATCCATAGTACACCAGTGATGATCCATAGTACACCAGTGATGGCCATAGTACATCAGTGATGAACTATAGTACATCAGTGATGATCCACAGTACATCAGTGATGATCCACAGTACATCAGGGATGGTCCATAGTACACCAGTGATGATCCACAGTACATCAGTTATGATCCACAGTACATTAGTGATGATCCACAGTACATCAGGGATGGTCCATAGTACATCAGTGATGATCCATAGTACACCAGTGATGATCCATAGTACACCAGTGATGGCCCATAGTACATCAGTGATGAACTATAGTACATCAGAGATGATCCACAGTACATCAGGGATGGTCCATAGTACATCAGTCATGATCCATAGTACACCAGTGATGATCCATAGTACACCAGTGATGGCCCATAGTACATCAGTGATGAACTATAGTACATCAGTGATGATCCACAGTACATCAGTGATGATCCATAGTACATCAGTGATGATCCACAGTACATCAGGGATGGTCCATAGTACATCAGTGATGATCCATAGTACACCAGTGATGATCCATAGTACACCAGTGATGGCCCATAGTACATCAGTGATGAACTATAGTACATCAGTGATGATCCACAGTACATCAGTGATGATCCACAGTACATCAGGGATGGTCCATAGTACATCAGTGATGGTCCATAGTACATCAGTGATGGTCCATAGTACACCAGTGATGATCCATAGTGCACCAGTGATGGCCCTAGTACACCAGTGATGGCCCATAGTACATCAGTGATGATCCATAGTACATCAGTGATGATCCACAGTACAACAGTGATGATCCACAGTACATCAGGGATGGTCCATAGTACATCAGTGATGATCCATAGTACACCAGTGATGATCCATAGTACACCAGTGATGGCCCATAGTACATCAGTGATGAACTATAGTACATCAGAGATGATCCACAGTACATCAGGGATGGTCCATAGTACATCAGTCATGATCCATAGTACACCAGTGATGATCCATAGTACACCAGTGATGGCCCATAGTACATCAGTGATGAACTATAGTACATCAGTGATGATCCACAGTACATCAGTGATGATCCATAGTACATCAGTGATGATCCACAGTACATCAGGGATGGTCCATAGTACATCAGTGATGATCCATAGTACACCAGTGATGATCCATAGTACACCAGTGATGGCCCATAGTACATCAGTGATGAACTATAGTACATCAGTGATGATCCACAGTACATCAGTGATGATCCACAGTACATCAGGGATGGTCCATAGTACACCAGTAATGATCCACAGTACACCAGTGATGGTCCATAGTACATCAGTGATGATCTATAGTACATCAGTGATGATCTATAGTACATCAGTGATGATCCACAGTACATCAGTTATGATACACAGTACATCAGTGATGATCCACAGTACATCAGTGATGATCCACAATACTTCAGTGATGATCCACAGTACATGAGGGATGGTCCATAGTATAACAGTGATGATCCATAGTACACCAGTGATGATCCATAGTACACCAGTGATGGCCCATAGTACATCAGTGATGAACTATAGTACATCAGTGATGATCCACAGTACATCAGGGATGGTCCACAGTATATCAGTGTGATCCATAGTACATCAGTGATGGTCCATAGTACATCAGTGATGGTCCATAGTACACCAGTGATGATCCATAGTACACCAGTGATGGCCCATAGTACACCAGTGATGGCCCATAGTACACCAGTGATGGCCCATAGTACATCAGTGATGATCCATAGTACATCAGTGATGATCCACAGTACATCAGTGATGATCCACAGTACATGAGGGATGGTCCATAGTATAACAGTGATGATCCATAGTACACCAGTGATGATCCATAGTACACCAGTGATGGCCCATAGTACATCAGTGATGAACTATAGTACATCAGTGATGATCCACAGTACATCAGTGATGGTCCATAGTACATCAGTGATGATCTATAGTACATCAGTGATGATCTATAGTACATCAGTGATGATCCATAGTACATCAGTGATGATCCACAGTACATCAGTGATGTTCCACAGTACATCAGGGATGGTCCACAGTACATCGGTGATGATCCATAGTACACCAGTGATGGCCCATAGTACATCAGTGATGGTCCATAGTACATCAGTGATGATCCATAGTACATCAGTGATGATCCATAGTACACCAGTGATGGCCCATAGTACATCAGTGATGATCCATAGTACATCAGTGATGATCCACATTACATCAGTGATGATCCACAGTACATCAGGGATGGTCCATAGTACATCAGTGATGATCCATAGTACACCAGTGATGATCCATAGTACACCAGTGATGGCCCATAGTACATCAGTGATGAACTATAGTACATCAGTGATGATCCACAGTACATCAGTGATGATCCACAGTACATCAGGGATGGTCCATAGTACACCAGTGATGATCCACAGTACATCAGTTATGATCCACAGTACATTAGTGATGATCCACAGTACATCAGTGATGATCCACAGTACATCAGTGATGATCCACAATACTTCAGTGATGATCCACAGTACATCAGGGATGGTCCACAGTACATCAGTGATGGTCCACAGTATATCAGTGATGATCCATAGTACATCAGTGATGGTCCATAGTACATCAGTGATGGTCCATAGTACACCAGTGATGATCCATAGTACACCAGTGATGGCCCATAGTACACCAGTGATGGCCCATAGTACATCAGTGATGATCCATAGTACATCAGTGATGATCCACAGTACAACAGTGATGATCCACAGTACATCAGGGATGGTCCATAGTACATCAGTGATGATCCATAGTACACCAGTGATGATCCATAGTACACCAGTGATGGCCCATAGTACATCAGTGATGAACTATAGTACATCAGAGATGATCCACAGTACATCAGGGATGGTCCATAGTACATCAGTCATGATCCATAGTACACCAGTGATGATCCATAGTACACCAGTGATGGCCCATAGTACATCAGTGATGAACTATAGTACATCAGTGATGATCCACAGTACATCAGTGATGATTCATAGTACATCAGTGATGATCCACAGTACATCAGGGATGGTCCATAGTACATCAGTGATGATCCATAGTACACCAGTGATGATCCATAGTACACCAGTGATGGCCCATAGTACATCAGTGATGAACTATAGTACATCAGTGATGATCCACAGTACATCAGTGATGATCCACAGTACATCAGGGATGGTCCATAGTACACCAGTGATGATCCACAGTACACCAGTGATGGTCCATAGTACATCAGTGATGATCTATAGTACATCAGTGATGATCTATAGTACATCAGTGATGATCCACAGTACATCAGTTATGATACACAGTACATCAGTGATGATCCACAGTACATCAGTGATGATCCACAATACTTCAGTGATGATCCACAGTAGATCAGTGATGATCCACAGTACATCAGGGATGGTCCACAGTATATCAGTGATGATCCATAGTACATCAGTGATGGTCCATAGTACATCAGTGATGGTCCATAGTACACCAGTGATGATCCATAGTACACCAGTGATGGCCCATAGTACACCAGTGATGGCCCATAGTACATCAGTGATGATCCATAGTACATCAGTGATGATCCACAGTACATCAGTGATGATCCACAGTACATCAGGGATGGTCCATAGTATAACAGTGATGATCCATAGTACACCAGTGATGATCCATAGTACACCAGTGATGGCCCATAGTACATCAGTGATGAACTATAGTACATCAGTGATGATCCACAGTACATCAGGGATGGTCCATAGTACATCAGTGATGATCCATAGTACACCAGTGATGATCCATAGTACACCAGTGATGGCCCATAGTACATCAGTGATGAACTATAGTACATCAGTGATGATCCACAGTACATCAGTGATGATCCACAGTACATCAGGGATGGTCCATAGTACACCAGTGATGATCCACAGTACACCAGTGATGGTCCATAGTACATCAGTGATGATCTATAGTACATCAGTGATGATCTATAGTACATCAGTGATGATCCACAGTACATCAGTTATGATACACAGTACATCAGTGATGATCCACAGTACATCAGTGATGATCCACAATACTTCAGTGATGATCCACAGTACATGAGGGATGGTCCATAGTATAACAGTGATGATCCATAGTACACCAGTGATGATCCATAGTACACCAGTGATGGCCCATAGTACATCAGTGATGAACTATAGTACATCAGTGATGATCCACAGTACATCAGGGATGGTCCACAGTATATCAGTGATGATCCATAGTACATCAGTGATGGTCCATAGTACATCAGTGATGGTCCATAGTACACCAGTGATGATCCATAGTACACCAGTGATGGCCCATAGTACACCAGTGATGGCCCATAGTACACCAGTGATGGCCCATAGTACATCAGTGATGATCCATAGTACATCAGTGATGATCCACAGTACATGAGGGATGGTCCATAGTATAACAGTGATGATCCATAGTACACCAGTGATGATCCATAGTACACCAGTGATGGCCCATAGTACATCAGTGATGAACTATAGTACATCAGTGATGATCCACAGTACATCAGTGATGGTCCATAGTACATCAGTGATGATCTATAGTACATCAGTGATGATCCATAGTACATCAGTGATGATCCACAGTACATCAGTGATGTTCCACAGTACATCAGGGATGGTCCACAGTACATCGGTGGTGATCCATAGTACACCAGTGATGGCCCATAGTACATCAGTGATGGTCCATAGTACATCAGTGATGATCCATAGTACATCAGTGATGATCCATAGTACACCAGTGATGGCCCATAGTACATCAGTGATGATCCATAGTACATCAGTGATGATCCACAGTACATCAGTGATGATCCACAGTACATCAGGGATGGTCCATAGTACATCAGTGATGATCCATAGTACACCAGTGATGATCCATAGTACACCAGTGATGGCCCATAGTACATCAGTGATGAACTATAGTACATCAGTGATGATCCACAGTACATCAGTGATGATCCACAGTACATCAGGGATGGTCCATAGTACACCAGTGATGATCCACAGTACATCAGTTATGATCCACAGTACATTAGTGATGATCCACAGTACATCAGTGATGATCCACAGTACATCAGTGATGATCCACAATACTTCAGTGATGATCCACAGTACATCAGGGATGGTCCACAGTACATCAGTGATGGTCCACAGTATATCAGTGATGATCCATAGTACATCAGTGATGGTCCATAGTACATCAGTGATGGTCCATAGTACACCAGTGATGATCCATAGTACACCAGTGATGGCCCATAGTACATCAGTGATGATCCATAGTACATCAGTGATGATCCACAGTACAACAGTGATGATCCACAGTACATCAGGGATGGTCCATAGTACATCAGTGATGATCCATAGTACACCAGTGATGATCCATAGTACACCAGTGATGGCCCATAGTACATCAGTGATGAACTATAGTACATCAGAGATGATCCACAGTACATCAGGGATGGTCCATAGTACATCAGTCATGATCCATAGTACACCAGTGATGATCCATAGTACACCAGTGATGGCCCATAGTACATCAGTGATGAACTATAGTACATCAGTGATGATCCACAGTACATCAGTGATGATTCATAGTACATCAGTGATGATCCACAGTACATCAGGGATGGTCCATAGTACATCAGTGATGATCCATAGTACACCAGTGATGATCCATAGTACACCAGTGATGGCCCATAGTACATCAGTGATGAACTATAGTACATCAGTGATGATCCACAGTACATCAGTGATGATCCACAGTACATCAGGGATGGTCCATAGTACACCAGTGATGATCCACAGTACACCAGTGATGGTCCATAGTACATCAGTGATGATCTATAGTACATCAGTGATGATCTATAGTACATCAGTGATGATCCACAGTACATCAGTTATGATACACAGTACATCAGTGATGATCCACAGTACATCAGTGATGATCCACAATACTTCAGTGATGATCCACAGTAGATCAGTGATGATCCACAGTACATCAGGGATGGTCCACAGTATATCAGTGATGATCCATAGTACATCAGTGATGGTCCATAGTACATCAGTGATGGTCCATAGTACACCAGTGATGATCCATAGTACACCAGTGATGGCCCATAGTACACCAGTGATGGCCCATAGTACATCAGTGATGATCCATAGTACATCAGTGATGATCCACAGTACATCAGTGATGATCCACAGTACATCAGGGATGGTCCATAGTATAACAGTGATGATCCATAGTACACCAGTGATGATCCATAGTACACCAGTGATGGCCCATAGTACATCAGTGATGAACTATAGTACATCAGTGATGATCCACAGTACATCAGGGATGGTCCATAGTACATCAGTGATGATCCATAGTACACCAGTGATGATCCATAGTACACCAGTGATGGCCCATAGTACATCAGTGATGAACTATAGTACATCAGTGATGATCCACAGTACATCAGTGATGATCCATAGTACATCAGTGATGATCCACAGTACATCAGTGATGATCCACAGTACATCAGGGATGGTCCATAGTACATCAGTGATGATCCATAGTACACAGTGATGATCCATAGTACACCAGTGATGGCCCATAGTACATCAGTGATGAACTATAGTACATCAGTGATGATCCACAGTACATCAGTGATGATCCACAGTACATCAGGGATGGTCCATAGTACACCAGTGATGATCCACAGTACATCAGTTATGATCCACAGTACATTAGTGATGATCCACAGTACATCAGTGATGATCCACAGTACATCAGTGATGATCCACAATACTTCAGTGATGATCCACAGTACATCAGGGATGGTCCACAGTACATCAGTGATGGTCCACAGTATATCAGTGATGATCCATAGTACATCAGTGATGGTCCATAGTACATCAGTGATGGTCCATAGTACACCAGTGATGATCCATAGTGCACCAGTGATAGCCCATAGTACACCAGTGATGGCCCATAGTACATCAGTGATGATCCATAGTACATCAGTGATGATCCACAGTACAACAGTGATGATCCACAGTACATCAGGGATGGTCCATAGTACATCAGTGATGATCCATAGTACACCCAGTGATGATCCATAGTACACCAGTGATGGCCCATAGTACATCCGTGATGAACTATAGTACATCAGAGATGATCCACAGTACATCAGGGATGGTCCATAGTACATCAGTCATGATCCATAGTACACCAGTGATGATCCATAGTACACCAGTGATGGCCCATAGTACATCAGTGATGAACTATAGTACATCAGTGATGATCCACAGTACATCAGTGATGATCCATAGTACATCAGTGATGATCCACAGTACATCAGGGATGGTCCATAGTACATCAGTGATGATCCATAGTACACCAGTGATGATCCATAGTACACCAGTGATGGCCCATAGTACATCAGTGATGAACTATAGTACATCAGTGATGATCCACAGTACATCAGTGATGATCCACAGTACATCAGGGATGGTCCATAGTACACCAGTGATGATCCACAGTACACCAGTGATGGTCCATAGTACATCAGTGATGATCTATAGTACATCAGTGATGATCTATAGTACATCAGTGATGATCCACAGTACATCAGTTATGATACACAGTACATCAGTGATGATCCACAGTACATCAGTGATGATCCACAATACTTCAGTGATGATCCACAGTACATGAGGGATGGTCCATAGTATAACAGTGATGATCCATAGTACACCAGTGATGATCCATAGTACACCAGTGATGGCCCATAGTACATCAGTGATGAACTATAGTACATCAGTGATGATCCACAGTACATCAGGGATGGTCCACAGTATATCAGTGATGATCCATAGTACATCAGTGATGGTCCATAGTACATCAGTGATGGTCCATAGTACACCAGTGATGATCCATAGTACACCAGTGATGGCGCATAGTACACCAGTGATGGCCCATAGTACACCAGTGATGGCCCATAGTACATCAGTGATGATCCATAGTACATCAGTGATGATCCACAGTACATCAGTGATGATCCACAGTACATGAGGGATGGTCCATAGTATAACAGTGATGATCCATAGTACACCAGTGATGATCCATAGTACACCAGTGATGGCCCATAGTACATCAGTGATGAACTATAGTACATCAGTGATGATCCACAGTACATCAGGGATGGTCCATAGTACATCAGTGATGATCCATAGTACACCAGTGATGATCCATAGTACACCAGTGATGGCCCATAGTACATCAGTGATGAACTATAGTACATCAGTGATGATCCACAGTACATCAGTGATGATCCACAGTACATCAGGGATGGTCCATAGTACACCAGTGATGATCCACAGTACACCAGTGATGGTCCATAGTACATCAGTGATGATCTATAGTACATCAGTGATGATCTATAGTACATCAGTGATGATCCACAGTACATCAGTTATGATACACAGTACATCAGTGATGATCCACAGTACATCAGTGATGATCCACAATACTTCAGTGATGATCCACAGTACATGAGGGATGGTCCATAGTATAACAGTGATGATCCATAGTACACCAGTGATGATCCATAGTACACCAGTGATGGCCCATAGTACATCAGTGATGAACTATAGTACATCAGTGATGATCCACAGTACATCAGGGATGGTCCACAGTATATCAGTGATGATCCATAGTACATCAGTGATGGTCCATAGTACATCAGTGATGGTCCATAGTACACCAGTGATGATCCATAGTACACCAGTGATGGCGCATAGTACACCAGTGATGGCCCATAGTACACCAGTGATGGCCCATAGTACATCAGTGATGATCCATAGTACATCAGTGATGATCCACAGTACATCAGTGATGATCCACAGTACATGAGGGATGGTCCATAGTATAACAGTGATGATCCATAGTACACCAGTGATGATCCATAGTACACCAGTGATGGCCCATAGTACATCAGTGATGAACTATAGTACATCAGTGATGATCCACAGTACATCAGGGATGGTCCATAGTACATCAGTGATGATCCATAGTACACCAGTGATGATCCATAGTACACCAGTGATGGCCCATAGTACATCAGTGATGAACTATAGTACATCAGTGATGATCCACAGTACATCAGTGATGATCCATAGTACATCAGTGATGATCCACAGTACATCAGTGATGGTCCACAGTACATCAGGGATGGTCCATAGTACATCAGTGATGATCCATAGTACACCAGTGATGATCCATAGTACACCAGTGATGGCCCATAGTACATCAGTGATGAACTATAGTACATCAGTGATGATCCACAGTACATCAGTGATGATCCACAGTACATCAGGGATGGTCCATAGTACACCAGTGATGATCCACAGTACACCAGTGATGATCCATAGTACACCAGTGATGGTCCATAGTACATCAGTGATGATCTATAGTACATCAGTGATGGTCCATAGTACATCAGTGATGAGCTATAGTACATCAGTGATGATCTATAATACATCAGTGATGATCCATAGTACACCAGTGATGATCCATAGTACACCAGTGATGGCCCATAGTACATCAGTGATGAACTATAGTACATCAGTGATGATCCACAGTACATCAGGGATGGTCCATAGTACATCAGTGATGATCCATAGTACATCAGTGATGATCCATAGTACACCAGTGATGGCCCATAGTACATCAGTGATGAACTATAGTACATCAGTGATGATCCACAGTACATCAGTGATGATCCATAGTACATCAGTGATGATCCACAGTACATCAGTGATGATCCACAGTACATCAGGGATGGTCCATAGTACATCAGTGATGATCCATAGTACACCAGTGATGATCCATAGTACACCAGTGATGGCCCATAGTACATCAGTGATGAACTATAGTACATCAGTGATGATCCACAGTACATCAGTGATGATCCACAGTACATCAGGGATGGTCCATAGTACACCAGTGATGGTCCATAGTACATCAGTGATGATCTATAGTACATCAGTGATGGTCCATAGTACATCAGTGATGATCTATAGTACATCAGTGATGATCTATAGTACATCAGTGATGATCCAAAGTACATCAGTGATGATCCACAGTACATCAGTGATGGTCCACAGTACATCAGGGATGGTCCACAGTACATCGGTGATGATCCATAGTACACCAGTGATGGCCCATAGTACATCAGTGATGGTCCATAGTACATCAGTGATGATCCATAGTAGATCAGTGATGATCCATAGTACACCAGTGATGGCCCATAGTACACCAGTGATGGCCCATAGTACATCAGTGATGATCCACAGTACATCAGTGATGATCATAGTACATCAGTGATGATCCACAGTACATCAGTGATGATCCACAGTACATCAGGGATGGTCCATAGTACATCAGTGATGATCCATAGTACACCAGTGATGATCCATAGTACACCAGTGATGGCCCATAGTACATCAGTGATGAACTATAGTACATCAGTGATGATCCACAGTACATCAGTGATGATCCACAGTACATCAGGGATGGTCCATAGTACACCAGTGATGATCCACAGTACACCAGTGATGATCCATAGTACACCAGTGATGGTCCATAGTAC